>JANAVB010040818.1:5227237-5277237 GCA_029216955.1 Iris pallida | reverse complement strand
TCGTCGGACATTCAAAGAAGAGATGCCCCATAGATTCGTCCTCCCAGTTGCAAAGCACACACTTGGCATCTGAAATCTGCATCCCAAACCTGAGGAGTCTGTTTCTCGTCATCAATCTGCCCCGCAGAAGTCGGTAGGCACATAGCTGCATTTTCGGGCAATCCCCTTACCCCAAATGAAGTCCACCTCCTCAGTCCGGTCGTGGTGAGTCCGAACTATGTCATAGCAGCTGCGAAAGCAGAATAGTCCTGACCCTCCCCCCGAACCCGGGCCGGCCCAGCTCCAGGAGTCCTCATGCTGGCTATCGTCAATAGTAATAAGGCGGATCTCCTCGGCTAGCTGAGCTGTATAAGGATATCCTTCTGGTCACCATATCCCATCTCGGATGATCCGACTGCATGTGAGCCCCCTGCCCGCCTCTCTGTCCAGCTGTCCTCCCAATATCTCTAGCAAGGATCTGGAACCCAACCAAGGATCAAGCCAGAGATCAGTGGTCGTCCCATCTTTCATGTTCCTGCAGATAGCGGTCTTAAGCACCGGCCGACACCTCAGAATGGCCTTAAACGTGACCGAGAAATTATTGTCTACCCTGCAGGCCCAGAAGTTAGTCCGTCTTAGGTATCTGTTCGCCATCCATTCCGCCCAAAGCGACCCTCCTTGATGAATCTCCAGGCCATCTTCACACAAGCTTCCTTCCTGACCGCATGTAGAGGCCTCAGCCCCACTCCACCTTCCTTCCGAGGACGACATAGTTGGTCCCAAGAGATCGCATGCATCCCTCCCCTCCAGATGAAGTCAGCACAGATAGACTCCACTTTCCGAATAGTGGCCGACGGGATCTGGATAGACTGGAGCCAGAACATCGTGATGCCAGCAATAACCGATCTCACCAACTCAATCCGTCCGCCAAATGATAGACCTGCAGCCTGCCAGCCTTCCACTCTCCTTTGAGCAAAATCCACCAAGCTGTGACAATCCTGCTCTCTGGCGTAGTTGACCGTCAGCAGGACCCCAGGTATTTCACTGGGAGCTCACCTTTTTCCACTCCCAGAGCGAAGGCTCTCTCATCCTTAAGCGTGCATCGGGAACTGAAGTAGACTCTGCTTTTCTCCCTATTTAACTAAAGCCCAGATAGTCTCCCGAACTCCTCCATAATGTCTGATAGCGCTCTCATTTTCCGCATGGAAGGCTGGAGGAGCACCAATAAGTCGTCAGCATAAATCAGATGTGGTCTCACCAACCGGAATAGGGGGACGATCCTCTTGATATGCACCGCCGTGTCAATCATGCATGTGAAATACTCCATCACCAAGGTAAACAAGTACGGTGAGAGGGGGTCACCCTGCCTCAACCCCTTGTTGCTCCTGAAGTAGCCATGTGGCGTGCCCTGGATGAGGACTGAGAAAGTAGGGGAGCAAATGTACTCCCTCACCCTCGCAACCCACCTCTCGTCAAACCCCATGACGAGCATCAAGTGACACAGGAAGTCCCGATTGACCGTATCATAGGCTTTCCGTAGATCAAGCTTCACACAAGCCTTCATCCCCCCAGGTTTGCTGAACTCTCTCACCATCTCATGTGCAAGTAGGCTGTGCTCCGCTATCGATCGACCCTTGATGAAAGCTGCCTGATTCTGGGACACCAAACCCTACATAATCCCCTCCATACGCCTGCACACCAAATATATATATATATATATATATATATATATATATATATATATATATATACCTTTCCCACACACACACACATACATACACACACACACACATATATATTGAAGTAAGATGGGGCCTTACTACACTAATATCTATCTATATATATGTATGTATATAGAAATAGACATACATATATAGATATAGATATTAGTGTAATAAGGCCCCATCTTACTTTATTACACTAATATATATATATATATATATATATATATATATATATATATAATTCAATGGCGACGGCTCCCGACCCTAGCTCTGCTAGGGCATCCAGGTATTTGATCGAGACGGCGGCGACGGCTCCCCCCCCCCCCCTCCCGCCCCCCTCGAAGGCCGGCGGAAAGGTGGGAAGGGGGGGCGGGCGGCTCCTTGCGAAGGGCGGTGGAGGGGGGGGCGACCCCCCCAGGCGGTGGAGGGGGGTCGGGCGACCCTAGGAGGGGGGGATCCACCCCTCCAGGCGGTGGCGGAGACAAGGCAACCCCCCCCCCCCCCCCCCCGCGGAGGGGGAGGTCGGGCGACCCCAGCGGAGAGGGGGCGGCCCACCCTGGTGGCGGCGGCTGCGGGGAGATCCCCCCAGGCGGAGGGGGGGGGGGGGGTCGGGCGACACCGGCAGAGAGGGGGCGGCCCGCCCTAGTGGCGGCGGCAGCAGGGAGACCCCCCAGGCGGAGGGGGGGGGGTCGGGCGGCGGCGGCGGGGTGCTCCACGGCGGGAGGGGGTCGGTTGGATCTATCGGGACCACCACGATTGGGGGTTCAGGAGTAAGTAGAGGTCCGGCACCGACTTTCGAATTCGGGTCGGGGTCTACTATGGGGGCGGACGGGACTGGAGAGGCAGGCTGGCAGACGGTGGTGAGACGACGGGCCGGAGGACGACGAGGGGTTCAAAACCAAGGGAATCCTGGGAGCCGACCCCCAAGAGGCACTGCTGATCCGCATCGCCGAGGGGGGAATATGGTTCGCACAGTGTCTGGGTGGCGGCCAAAGACGACGGCGGCGGAGAAGGGAAAGGGTGTTGTAGTTGATGCTGGTAGACAAGTCCCGGCTACTGCGACTCCTCCAACCAGGACCCCCTCTGCGGAGTAGAGGCCTAGGTCATGGAAGGAGGTCTGCACCCCAGTGGAGTCGCAAAGTCCGATGTCTATGGAATATGTTACCCCGATGGCGGTTGGTGGAGGACACAGGGCTTACTTCCCCGCAGAGGAAATAGCAAAGGTCGCCGATTTCTGGAAGAACACCTTAGTGCTATATGTGTTAGGGAATAAGCCGTTCTTTGGACAAATCAGGGGATATGCGGAGAGAGTCTGGAGGCCCAAGGGCAGCATGGAATTCTTCTCCCGGGAGAATGGATTTTACTATGTCAAGTTTGGGCTGGCGGAGGATGTGACCAGGATTGTTCAGGGAGGGCCATGGTCGTTTGATGGAAGACTCATTATTTTGAAAGAATGGACACCGGAGCTGAGGTGTGAGAAGGAAGTGTTGAATGCCATCCCCGTCTGGATCCGGTTCCCAGAATTCCCTGTTCAATATTGGAGCATCCCGCTTCTCATGAGACTCGCCAGCCTCGTGGGGAAGCCGATCAAGGCAGATGAGGCCACTACTTTCCGAACTAGAATAATGTACGCCAGAGTCTTTGTGGAGATCAAGGCAGGATCGGAGCTCCCGAGCATGCTCGAGTATCAGGTACCATCTGGAGAGGTTCTGACGCAGGCTGTGGAGTATGATTGGGTCCCACCCATGTGTTCGAATTGCGAGTGCTTTGGACACATTACCAGCGCGTGCAACTATAAGGGGAAAGAGTCCGCCAGGCCACAGGCGGGCCCGACAGAGACGTCCCGGCCGGAGACGGTTCAGACGGAGGCACCAGAGAGGGAGGCGGCCCCTATTCACTCGCCTGAGGAGACGGCGCCAGAGAGACACATGGAGGAAGACACAGTTATGGAGATTGATAGGAGACTGGAGACAGGTTTGACATCTAGACAGGAGAGCATGCATGGTGCGCTGGTCCCGTTCAGGCCTCGGAGGGCTATGATGACCAGGGGGATGAGTGCGGCGGAGAGTCGTCAGAGGGGGGCGGAGGCCTCCACGGCACTTATGGTTTACACCAGCAGGAAGAGACACGCCCCTGCCACTCTGGAGGATATTCCTCAGATGAGGGAGATGGATGATCAGACCGAGCCCAATCCCGACTGGACACTTACTCTTAGCCGGATTCAGGCTCATCTTGCCCCTTCCTCAATGGTAGATGCAGTTCTTGAGCAGACGGATGAGACACTTCCCTCGAGTGTCGATCCAGAGGAGTTACAGGGGGACCCAACATCTTTTATTTAGATGTCGGTCCTAGCATGGAACATTAGGGGGGGTGTTCCATTGGTCGGTGGAGGGAGATCAGAGGGGTGCTGAGGAGAGAGGCATGTGATATTGCTATTCTGCTGGAGACGAAGATTCGAGGGGCCGCTATGCTCTCACGTCGGACTCCGGCAACCTGGGATCACATCCATAACTTAGATCTTTGTGGTATGGCAAGGATCTGGGTTAGGTGGAACACAGGTAGTTGGGTGGGGGTTCAGATTCACAAGTCTGAGCAACTCATCGGTGTTACTTTTGAGAATAAAGGTGGATTCAGATTCATCCTGGGTGCTGTATATGGGCACAACGACCGGAGACTCCGGGAGGCTCTGTGGGGGGATATTGTGCTTATGGGTCGTATGGCGGACAACATGCATCTTCCCCTACTCATCATGGGGGACTTCAATGCTATGTTGCTTCGTCAAGAGAAGGTTGGGGGCCGGCCTGTACCGGATCCGATTTTATATGACTTCCAGAGGTGCCTTCTTATGTCAGGTATGCGGGGGCTGGAGCGAACTGGCCATATTTGGACCTGGCACAACAAGGCTACTCAGAATCGTATTGCTTGTCAGCTGGATCGGGCCTTAGAAAACAGCGAGTGGTTCAGGTGTTTCCCGAACTCGGTGGCGGAAGGTCTGGCAGCGGGTACTAGCGATCATTCTCCTATCCGGGTGGGCCTATGTGAGAGACCCGCTCTGCGGGCTAGGCCGTTCCGGTACAACAACAGCTGGTACCTATCACCAGGTTATGAGGAGGTCGTTATGAGAGAGATGCAGCACTTTCGGGATGGCACGGCCCAATTTCGCATGGTTCACAAGCTCAAACAACTCAAGAGGGCTATCAGGGGGTGGGTGAAGACGAGACCGCGGACTACCCTGGCTGAGAAGGAAGAAGAACTGCGGGTCACTCAGGTGGCCCTCCAATCTGACATTATGAATGGGGAACTGGCGGCTAAGGAGAAGACCCTGATTGAGGAGGTTAGCACCATGCGACTACAGGAGGAGATCAGTGCGGCACAGAGGGCTAAATGCACCTGGCTCAAAGATGGAGACCGTTGCACCAAATTCTTTTATGATGTGATCCGCACCCGTCAGCATCGGAACAGCATCCCCAGACTTCTGAATGCTGAGGGACGTCTTGTAGGAGACCCGGTGGAGATCCAGGAGGAGGCCGTCAGATTCTACACTGACTTATGTCAGCAGACGAACTACTCCAGCATGTTCCCGGCCCTGGTTACGAAGAGACTGGTGTCCCGACATGGGAACAGTCTACTTTTAGCACCGGTGAGGATGGAGGAGGTGAAAGATATTGTGAAGAAGGCTAATCCCAACAAAGCTCCTGGGCCTGATGGCTTCTCTGCGGGTTTCTTTAAGCGACACTGGGGTGTGCTTAAGGCACCTGTCCTGGCTGCAGTCCATGAGTTCTTTGTTGAGGGCCGGCTGCTGAAGGAGATGAACCATACGTTCTTGACTCTGGTTCCTAAGAAGGAAGGAGCGACCTCCCTTGCAGACTTTAGACCCATAGCTTGCTGTAATTTCCTTTACAAGATTATCACTCATCTTATGTGCAGGCGTATGGAGGGGATTATGCAGGGTCTAGTGTCCCAGAACCAAGCAGCGTTTATCAAGGGTCGGTCGATAGCGAAGCACAGTCTGCTTGCTCACGAGATGGTGCGGGAGTTCAGCAAACCGGGGGGGATGAAGGCTTGTGTGAAGCTTGACCTTCGGAAAGCGTATGACACGGTCAATCGGGACTTCCTGTGCCACTTGATGCTTGCCATGGGGTTTGACGAGCGATGGGTTGCGAGGGTGAGGGAGTGCATCTGCTCCCCTACCTTCTCTGTCCTCATCCAGGACACGCCACATGGCTATTTTAGTAGCAACAGGGGGTTGAGGCAGGACGACCCCCTTTCCCCGTATCTCTTTACCTTGGTGATGGAGTACTTCACGAGTATGATGGATATAGCAGTGCATAGCGGGAGGATTGTTCCCCTTTTCCGGTTGGTGAGTCCTGTTGTATCTCATTTGATTTATGCTGATGATTTATTGGTGCTACTCCAGCCTTCCATGAGGGGAATGAGAGCGCTCTCTGACATTATGGAGGAGTTCGGGCGGCTATCTGGGCTCCAGTTAAACCGGGAGAAGAGCAGAGTCTACTTCAGCTCCCGGTGTACACTTCAGGAGGAGAGAGCCTTCGCCTTAGGTGTGGACAGAGGCGAGCTTCCAGTGAAATACCTGGGGGTCCTGCTAACGGTCAACTATGCCCGAGAGCAGGATTGTCATAGCTTGGTGGACTTTGCTCAGAAGAGAGTGGAGGGCTGGCAAGCGGCGGGGCTTTCATTTGGGGGACGGATTGAGTTGGTGCGGTCGGTCATTGCGGGCATCACTATGTTCTGGCTCCAGTCTATCCAGATCCCCACAGCTACTATTCGGAAGGTGGAGGCTATTTGCGCTAACTTCATATGGAGAGGAGGGATACATGCGATATCATGGGATCAGTTATGTCGGCCTCGGGAGGAAGGAGGAGTTGGGTTGAGGCCTCTTCATGCGGTTCGGAAGGCAGCTTGTGTGAAGATGGCCTGGAAATTCATCAAGGGGGGTCGCTCTGGGCGGACTGGATGGCTAGCAGATACTTACGGAGGACCAACTTCTGGGCCTGCAGGATAGACAACAATTTCTCGGTCACATTCAAGGCCATCCTGAGATGTAGACCGGTGCTCCAGACAGCTATCTGCAGGCGCATGAAGGATGGGACGACTACCGACCTTTGGCTAGACCCTTGGTTGGGTTCCAGATCCCTGCTCGAGATATTGGGAGGACAGCTGGACAGGGAAGCGAGAAGGGGGCTCACATGCAGCCGGATCATTAGAGACGGAGTTTGGAGGCCAGAGGGATACCCGTTTACTGGCCAGCTTGCAGCCGAGATTCACCTTATTCCCATAGACACTACCCAGACGGAGGATTCATGGAGCTGGGCCGGCCCAGGTACGGGGGGAGGTTCAGGTCTATTCTGCTTTCGTAGCTGCTATGATTTGGTTCGGACCCACCACGACCAGGCTGAGGAGGTGGACTTCATTTGGGGCAAGGGAGTTGCACGGAAAATGCAACTATGTGCTTATCGCCTCCTCCGGGGTAGATTGATGACGAGAGACAGACTCCTCCGGTTTGGGATGCAGATCCCGGATGCCAAATGTGTGCTATGTACTGATGCAGACGAATCCATGGGGCATCTCTTCTTTGGTTGCCCGGTGACCTGGCACATTTGGACTGAGCAATGTGCACAGCTGAGAGGAGGAGTGGGGATGGACCGAGACATTCGGAGCATTCTCAGTTGGATCCGAGATCACAGAGGACGGGATCCGGGGTGGGCTAGACGAGCCAGAGTCCGTCTTGCTGCGTCTGTTTGGCACATCTGGAAGGAGCAG
Organism: Iris pallida; assembly: GCA_029216955.1. Taxonomy (NCBI): domain Eukaryota; kingdom Viridiplantae; phylum Streptophyta; class Magnoliopsida; order Asparagales; family Iridaceae; genus Iris; species Iris pallida. The sequence goes on along the minus strand of JANAVB010040818.1, from coordinate 5,269,753 downwards.
AACAGACGTATCTTTGAGGGCTTGACTACCCCCCCTATTGGAATTCTACATAATATAGAATTTGATGTATCTGTAATGGCCCCATAATAGTTTATTGGGGCATGGAAAGTTGTGATGTTGTACTTTAATACCTTTTCCGCTATATGCGAGGAATAAATTCACCCTTATTCCAAAATATATATATATATATATAAATATATATATATATATATATATATATATATATATATATATATATATATATGAGGAGGGATCCACATCCCCTTACGTAAGCATCCCCCTCCATTCCTATGATCACAACTGTTTGATCGTGTTTAAGTCATCTAATATTTAACCGTTGATTTGAATGGTCCAAATCAACGGTAAGAGTAGATGACTTAAATAAAATCCAACAGCCCATGTTCCAGGGATGGAGGGGGTTGCAAAAATGAGGGGATGCAGATCCCTCGTGTGTGTATATATATATATATATATATATATATATATATATATATATATATATATATAAGATGGCCAAAAATATATATATATAAGATGGCCAAAAATATATATATATATATATATATATATATATATATATATATATATATATATATATATGATGTAAGATGTTCTGGATCGCTAGGGAGCCAAACGGAGGAAGGTGGCTGGACGACGGTTACGCGCCGTCGAGTGGCGAAACCCGGGGGGAAGACGGGAGGCGGACAAGGTCAGGTTTGGGATCATCGCCCTGTTGGCCGCCAGAACGGGTCTGGATCTCGGACATCTGGTCGGGGTCCGGAGGTGCCTGCTGGGAGATCAGTGGGGTGGCGGCCTAAGGCTTACTGCGGCGGCCAAAGGGAAAAGTAAGGTGGTGGTCCCGGATGTCCAGGGTTCCGGGACTTCTCGCCCGGTAACTGCCTCGAGGCCTACTGGGTCGTCCCCTCGGCCTGCCGGAAGGTCCTGGGCCGAGATATACAAACCTGTGGGACCGAAATCCCCCTCATCGATGGAGTACGTCCCGCCTATCAAGGCTGGGAGGGGGTTCCGGGCTGTGTTTCCTGCGGAGGAGATCCAGAAGGTGACAGAGTACTGGGAGAATACCCTCGTCCTATATGTCTTGGGCAACAAGCCTTTCTACGGGCAGATCTGGGGCTATGCAGCGCGTGTCTGGCAGCCTAAGGAGAGTATGGAGTTCTATGCTCGCGAAAACGGCTTCTATTATGTGAAGTTCGGGCTGGCGGAGGATGTCGCTAGGATCCTCCAAGGCGGCCCCTGGACGTTCGACGGCAGACTTACCATTCTCAAGGAGTGGACTCCGGAGCTGCGATGCGAGAGGGAAGTTCTGAATGCCATCCCAGTTTGGATTCGTTTTCCTGAGCTCCCGGTAGGATTCTGGAGTATCCCCTTGTTGATGCGGCTGGCTAGTTTAGTGGGCACCCCGATCAAGGCAGATGAAGCCACTACCTTTCAGACGCGGTTGATGTACGCTAGGGTTTTTGTGGAGATTCGTGCAGGGGGGAGCTCCCGGAGATGGTGGAGTATGAGATCCCTTCTTGGGAGGTTCTTACCCAGAGGGTGGAGTATGAGTGGGTTCCACCTACTTGTACACGATGTTCCTGCTTCGGGCATCTGGCCAGTGCTTGCTCGAAGGTTGGCCCTCCGGTGGAGCCTAGTTCCCCTCCTCGTGAGGCTCCCGACGTCCCCTGTGATATGGATCTCAGAGATGATAGCAGAGCAGAGGTCTTGGAGGGGGAGGACACTAATCGGGTACGGGAAGGCGGGCTGAGCCTCGTTGTATCGACCCAGCTGGCTCCAACGGGTGGGGTGGTGGCCACTTGCCCGGAGCAGAGTAGCATAGTTACCAGAGGTATGGTGGCGACGGAGACTGAGGCACGAGGGGAGGTCGGACCGTCTGGTGGGCAGGTTTACTGTAGGAAGAGACGTGCTGTCGGCCTGTTACGAGATGGTTCCGCCATAGAGGAGGGACGTACTACAGTCAGAGAGGAGACGGTGTGTGTTGACAATCCAGGCTGGGCGTTGGTGATCTCTCAGGGCGCTCCCCAACAGACAAGTCCGACTGGAATGGATGAGGATTCTTTAGCGACGGCTGCGGCACCTTCCCCAGGTGTCGTTCCGGGAGTTACTATGGGGGCCCCCACCTCTAATTAATTAATGGCCATTATCGCCTGGAATGTGAGGGGGGCGTGTTCGCTAGGGAGGTGGAGAGAGATCTGTGGGGTGCTCAACAGGGAGCGTTGTGACATTTCTGTTATTTTAGAGTCCAAGATCAAAGGTGAGAAGACTCTTACCCGTCGGACCCCCTCTCATTGGGTCCAATTACACAATCTGGCCCTTTGTGACATGGCCAGAATTTGGGTTCGCTGGAACCTGAAGAGCTGGGACGGTGACTTGCTCTTGCTGACAGAGCAGCTGATTGCCATCTCCTTCGTGAACAAGGGCGGATTTCGGTTCTTGCTGGGGGCTGTCTACGGCCACAATGACAGAAGGAGACGGGAGTCCTTATGGAGCGACATATCCCGTATTTCATCTGTTGCTGACTCATCTTGCCTTCCGCTGCTCTTGATCGGGGACTTCAATGCCCTTCTGCACCAAGGGGAGAAGTTGGGTGGCCGCCCGGTTCCGGATTCTATACTCTATGATTTCCAGAGATGCCTCATGCTTGCGGGGCTGCGGGGTTTGTCTCGATCAGGCTGCATCTGGACTTGGCACAACAAAGCAACTCATAATAGGGTTGCTTGTCAGCTTGATCGAGCCCTGGACAATGGGGAATGGTTCCGTCACTTCCCCAACACTTCAGCTGAGGGTCTGGCAGCTGGGACGAGCGATCACTCCCCCATCAGGGTTGGCTTTACTGCTCGGTCTATTGGGAAGTCCCGGCCGTTCAGGTATAACAACAGTTGGTATCTCTCGGAGGGCTACCTAGAGGCTGTCGCTGAGGGGCTCTCTAGTGGTCAGGAGGGGACGGCTCAATTCCGTTTGGTTCGTCGTCTCAAGGCCACGAAGAGAGCCCTTAGGAGTTGGGTGAAGGGGCTTCCCAAGTCCACCTTAGAAGACAAGGAGGTGGAGTTGCGTACCTTACAGCAGGATATGCAGACTGACATGCTTAATGGGGACCTGACGGCTAGAGAGAAGGAGCTGATTGGCGAAGTCAACATCCTGAGGCTGCAGAAGGAGATTAGCTCGGCCCAGCGAGCCAAGTGCTCCTGGCTGAAGGATGGTGACCGGTGCTCCAAGTTCTTCTATGATGTGATCCGGACTAGGCAGAATAGGAATCACATTTCCCAGCTTCTTGATGCCGATGGCACTCTGGTGGGGACGCCGGCTGAGATCCAGGGCGAGGCTGTCAGGTACTACTCCGAGTTGTATTTCCAGACTGATTACCTTTCTGTGTTCCCAGAGGTTGTGACGAAGAGATTGGTGACACCATTTGGCAATAGTATCCTGCTTGCTCCTGTTTTATTGGAGGAGGTGGAGGCTATTATCAAGGGGACGGACCCCAACAAGGCTCCTGGTCCGGATGGCTTCAGCAGCGGTTTTTTCAAACGGCATTGGGACTTTCTGAAGCACCAGGTGGTGGAGGTGGTTCAGGAATTCTTCACCACAGGGAAGCTTCTGAAGGAACTGAATCACACCTTCCTGACCTTGGTGCCGAAGAAGGAGGGAGCGACAGCACTGGCAGATTTCCGTCCTATTGCGTGTTGTAATTATCTTTATAAGATAATTACGCACCTTATGTGCCGACGGATGGAGAGGATTATGCAGGAATTGGTTTTCCCGAATCAGGCTGCTTTCATCAAGGGGAGGTCGATCGCTGAGCACAGCCTCCTGGCTCATGAGATGGTGAGGGGTTTTAGCAAACCCGGAGGGGAAAAAGCTTGTGTTAAACTGGATCTGAGGAAGACGTATGACATGGGCAATCGGGACTTCCTCTGTCATCTTATGTTGGCTATGGGATTTGCGGAGCACTGGGTTGCGATGATTCGGGAGTGCATTACGTCCCCTACTTTCTCTGTGCTCATCCATGGTGTTCCTTATGGGTACTTCCAGAGCAACCGTAGGCTTAGGCAGGGTGACCCACTGTCCCCTTACCTGTTCACGCTTGTTATGGAATACTTCACTTGCTTGATGGACCTGGCTGTGCACCGTGGACGATTGATCCCTCTGTTCCGGAGGATGGACCCTCCAGTTACTCATCTTATATATGCTGATGATCTGCTAGTTTTCATCCAGCCATCAACGGAGGGGTTGCTGACACTTGCGACTATTATGGAAGATTTGAAGTCTGTTTCCGGTCTCCAGATGAACAGGGATAAGAGTAGGGTCTACTTCAGTTCCCTGTGTTCCCGGAAGGAGGAGCGGGCTGATATGTTGGGAATCGCGAGGAGTGATCTTCCGGTGCGATACTTAGGAGTACCTCTCACAGTCAATTATGCTCGTGATCAGGATTGTCAGAGTCTGGTAGATTATGTCCAGAGGAGGGTAGAAGGGTGGCAAGCAGCAGGTCTGTCATTTGGCGGTCGCATAGAGCTGGTCAGATCGGTGATCTCGGCTGTGGCCCAATTTTGGCTGCAGTCCATCCTCCTACCTGTGGCCACTATTCGACGGGTGGAGCGGCTATGTGCTGATTTCATTTGGAGGGGAGGTATACATGCTATCTCCTGGGACCAGTTATGTCGCCCCAGGAAGGAGGGGGGAGTGGGGCTCCGACCGTTGATGGAGGTTAGAGAGGCTTCTGCGCTTAAGCTGGCATGGAGATTCATCAGCAGGGGTTCTCTCTGGGCGGACTGGATGCATAGCAGATACGTGAAGCAGGGCAGCTTTTGGACATGTCTTTCTGACAACAACCATTTAGTCACGTTCAAGACTGTCTTGCGACACAGGGGGGTGCTCAAGTCTGCCATCCGGAGGGTCATGAAGGACGGATCGGGTACGGATCTCTGGCGGGACCCTTGGATTGATCGGCGGTCGTTAGTAGACATTAGGGGGGCCCCGACGCACCAGGAGGACAGGCGTGGGCTGTTGTGCAGCCGGATCATACGTACTGGGGAGTGGAGGCCGGATTCTTATCGGTTCACAGAGGGACTGGAGGGAAGCATTATGGCTACTGTTATTGATCCGTCGCTGCCCGCGGACCGGTGGATTTGGGAGCCGACTGATGGATCTTCAGGGACTGGGGAGTTCCAATTCCGCAGTTGCTACAACCTCATCAGGCGTACTTTTCCGTTGAGTTCTGATTACGAGTTCGTTTGGTGCAAGGGCCTAGCCAGGAAGATGCAGTTGTGTATGTACAAGCTTCTTCTGGGTCGCCTTTTGACTAGAGATCGTCTGAGATCGTTTGGAGTGCCGGTTCCGGACCCCAAGTGTGTGCTTTGTGGTTTGGAGCCTGAATCTATGAAGCACATCTTCTTCGAGTGCACTCTGGCATGGCAGATCTGGACGGAGCAGGGTCGAGTATTGGGAGTGGGCGCTACTGGAAATTGTGTTGGGGACATCATCACGGTGATCCGAGATAGCAGAGGTAGAGGGCAGGACTGGTTCCGCACAGCCAGAGTTCGTCTGGCTGCTTCGGTCTGGCATGTATGGCGGGAGCGAAACCGCCGGATCTTTGAGGGGCTGGTCACTCCTCCGGTTGGCATTCTCCATAACATTGAGTTTGATGTAAATGCTATGGAGAATAGATGAGTGGGAGTCCCACTCGGGTTGTATGTTGTAAGATTATGGCTTTTACTTTGGAAATAAATTCACCTTTTTCCAAAAAAAAAATATATGATGTAAGATCACCTTATTACACTAAGAAAATGACAAAAAGTATAAGTTATAAAATATAAGATACCAATAAGCTAAAATTGTTAAGAAAGCCCAAAATTAAACTAAAGGAAAAAAGAGCTAATAGCCATGTCACCATTATGTTGTCAAAGAAAATGTCCTGCTAGAAGAGAAGATCAATTATCAATTCTACATGATAAAGATTTAAAAGTAGACACAAATTTAGTATGTGTATTATAAGTTAAGTCGTTAATGGTTGTAATCATTATAAACTAATAGTCGTGTCACCATTATGTTGTCAAAGAAAATGTCCTGCTAGAAGAGAAGATCAATTATCAATTCTACATGATAAAGATTTAAAAGTAGACACAAATTTAGTATGTGTATTATAAGTTAAGTCGTTAATGGTTGTAATCTTCCTATACATTAAGGTCAAGGTAGTAAATGGCACACTCGAGACGCAAATGGTCCATATTATCCGAGGTGCAAGACACACTTAAGGTGCTCATCCGAGCAAAGCAAGGTGCAAAAATAAAAATTAATAAACATATATATAAATAAATAAATTAGTAGTGTAAGAGATAAATCCAAATAACATATTAAAACAAACAAAAATATGTTAAAAAATAATCAAGTGAACTAGCAAAGTAGCGGTCAACAAAACTAACACAAAAATTTGTGTTCTCCAACAAAAAGATTGTAAAAGAAAAACATAACAATAGAACAAACATTCATCTTCATCAAACTCTATCAAAAATTACCATTATCACCACCAATACTACTATCACAATCATTTTATGCCGGATGAGTCCATAAAGCCAAAATAAAAGAGCAAATACATAAGGCATGCATTTTCCTGTTGGTGCCTTACTGCGAGGTGCGTCTTAAGTGCGCATAAAGAAAGGTACCTCGCCTAGTGAGGTGTGAGGCGCAGCTGGGACGCCTTACTGCGAGACGTGCCTTTGACTCCACTAATTAAGGGTAGCAATTGACTCGGGTCGAGTTGCCATATTAATGCTCAACCCGAACCCGACCCGCTTAGGTTAAACCCATGCCCAACCTTGAAAAAACGAGTCAACCTAACTTGCTTTACCCGTTTAAACCATAACCTAGTTTTTATGACAAAATATTCTCTATATGGCGGCTGCAACGGGGTTGACAGCGGCAGTTAGTTTCGAAGTAGACATCATAGGCAAGATTAGGTGCATAGCATGCCCTCGAAGTAGACATTGGCGATAAAATTAGGTGCATAGCATGGCCATATGTGACAATAAAAGTTGCAAGAAGAAGAGTCATCTATATTGCAATAAGAAGATGCATCTATGCATAGACAAAGAGGAAGATTAAAAAGGGTGGTTGTTGTGTTCCAAGTTGTGTAGTAGTAGAGTAATTTAGATTTTTTTTCTCTTAAATAAACGGGTCAAACGGGTTAGCATCCTAACCCGGACCCGAGCCATTTAATAATAAACGAGTTATACGGGTTGACCCGTTTATTGAACCTGTTTAGACCTGACCTAACCTCGTTTAAGAAGCTAGGTCGGTAGAGAATAATAAACCCCTCAACTCTAAAGAGAGGATTTGGACTCAAATATATAGAGATGGAAATGTTACATTTACATATAGGTCCACACCTATTAACATATTGCATACTAGTACTAAAATCTTAAGACCCTCCCTCAAACTGGAGCATAGATGTCAATCATGTCCAGCTTGTTACAAAGAAAACGAACACGAGGGCCTAAAAGAGACTTCATAAATTCTGATCTCCGATTCTCACATGGTGAAATGTTATCAACCCCTTTTGGTATTCATCACGGACGAAATGAACGTCGATCTCAATATGTTTCGTCCTTTTATATAATACAGAATTGATAGCAATGTAGATGGACGACTCGTTATCACACCATATATATGTTGCTTCTGATTCTACTTCTTCCAGTTCCTTTAAAAGATGTTGCAAATCTAATACCTCTGTTGTGCCATGAGCGGAGGCAGCAGGGGGATGCTAGGGACAAGGGGGCAGAGGCAGAAGGGGTCAGGGGCGCTGGGAGCAGGGGCAAGGGCGGAGATAGCATGGGGCGCTGGGAGCGAAGAGGAGGCTAGCCGGCTAGGGTTAGGGTTAGGGTTGAGAAAGAGAGAGGGGAAGCGAGGGGGGACGGCAGCTTAGGTTTTGGCTCTGATACCATGTAGAGAATAATGACCCCTTAACTCTATAGAGGGTTTGGACTCATATAGAGAGAGATGGAAATGTTATATTTACGTATAGGTCCACACTTATTGAGATATTGCATACTAATACTAATATCTTAACAACAAGTCAGGTTGGCAGGTCAGACCCAAATTGCCAACCTTACCATATATGCAATGGGTAATCCAGGTAAAATCTGATGTTGCTCAGAAAGCTATGCATTGATTATTGACAGGGTTATTAAAGGTGGCAAGCTCGGCCCAGCTTGACTTAAATGTGACTCAATCCGTGTTAACTTTATTGTTTTGAATTTGAAACCTAGACCAGACCAATAACTTGATATACATACAACAACAAAACCTTTATCATAATTATTTGGGATATTGTTGATAACTTAAATTATAGATGTTACAATTTAATACATACATATATATTAGAGGAACAGAAAGCTATGCAGTCGGATCATTAGAGACGGAGTTTGGAGGCCAGAGGACTACCCTTATACTGCCCAGCTTGCAGCCGAGATACACCTTATTACCATTGATGCTAGCCAGACGGAGGATACTTGGAGTTGGGCCGGCCCCGGTACAGGGGGCGGGTCAGGTCTATTCTGCTTTCGGAGCTGCTTTGATTTGGTCCGGACCCACCACAATCAGGATGAGGAGGTGGATTTCATTTGGGGCAAGGGCGTTGCACGAAAAATGCAACTCTGTGCCTATCGGCTTTTGCGGGGTAGATTGATGACGAGAGATAGACTCCTCCGTTTTGGGATGCAGATCCCGGATGCAAAATGTGTGCTATGTAATGTTGAAAATGAATCTATGGGTCATCTTTTCTTTATGTGCCCGGAGACCTGGCACATCTGGACTGAGCAGTGTGCTCAGCTGAGAGGAGGAGTTGGGGGGGACCGGGACATCCGGAGCATCCTCAGTTGGATTCGAGATCGCGGAGGCCGTGAGCCGGGGTGGGCTAGAAGAGCCAGAGTTCGTCTTGCTGCGTCTGTTTGGCACATCTGGAAGGAGAGGAACAGACGTATCTTTGAGGGCTTAGCTACCCCCCCGATTGGAATTCTACATAATATAGAATTCGATGTATCTGTAATGGGCCCATAAATTCTGGGGGCATGGAGAGTAGTGATGTTGTACTTTAATACCTTTTCCGCTATATGCGAGGAATAAATTCACCCTTATTCCAAAAAAAAAAAAATATATATATATATATATATATATATATATATATATATATATATATATATATATAAATATTAAAGAAGAGGAAAGGAACACGAGTGTTCCCTTTTGCGCACTCTCAGTTCCCTTCACTTCTGTGTTATCCATCAAATTTTATTTCAATCTCTGAATCTGATATCTGTTGTCATGCACCAGTAGGTAACTCTTTATATCTTCCTTTCTCTCATTCCCTCTAAACTATATATGTCAAGTTAGTGATATATTAGCACTTGTGTCTTAATTGAAGTTTGAACTCACATGCAACATAACAAGATAATTTATTATTGAACTTAAGAGTTTGAATATATGCACTTACCACAATAACCAGCAAAAATGGCTCGCTGAGGCGAGAAATAGCATCCGTGAGAAGCACCACCTCTTTCATCTGTCATCAAATATGAAAATGAACATGTTCTTGTCATCAGAACTGAATAATGGACAGTGATATGATAAAGATTATAAGAAGAACATCACCAACTACCAACGGTTTAGCATTAGAAGATCACCAGTGGCGCAGCTTTCTGTATAACAACAACTGCTTCGTCTAATAACAATCTTTCTTCTTCTATAAGCTGTATTTCTTTAGCATCAATTTTTGTAAATCCAGAAATGGCCTTTTCTTCAGTACTCACGTGAGTGATACCATCTTCCTCTGCTTTCATGGAACTTAGATTTCCAGCTTGTAAGATTCTGTTTACCATATGTGCAGGGGAAAATATCTTCTTCAGAACATCATCGCCAAAAAAATTCAATTCGTTCAATGACATAACTATCCCGCATGCACCTGATTGGAGTAACTTAGATGCCACATTAACTAGTAAATCCTCTCCAAGTCTCTCCTCTATAGAGAAGAAAATAGGAACCTTAACATGCTGCGTGACAGAATTCCCGAGTACCCTACCAGAGTTCTCTCTCACATTACTCATTATAAGAAAGTCAGCACCCTCAAAACTAGACGCACTTACTGCAGCACTCGTAGTTTGCACTCTTCTTGCTACAAGCGGGAGATATACAGTATCAGATTTAGACACACTCATCATATTCCTCGCAACAATGGTAGGAAGACCTGTAGCAGGAAGACAAAGTATTTAAAATAAATCATCAAGTGGTTGCACTGTCACTCGTACTCTTCTTGCTCTCCACAAAGGGGCAGGGTAAAAACAGAACAAATATAGAAGACAGAAGACGGTATTAATCCATATATGCAAACATGCACATTAATACCTTAAATTTGATTAGAAATGCCAAGTTAAACTATATTGTCCAACAGGATGAGAATAGATTATTATTTCCACTTAAGTACTCTTCCGCAACATAGATATCAAATAGCATCCGCAGTGCTCCAAAGTCACTCCTGCGGTAGCCTACAGCCGCGACACAGCCAGTTGACTGATTCAACAGTCATGGCTTCCCCACGACCGGAACAGTTTGCCAACCCCGTTACACATGCACCACGTGTCCCCATTCCTTGCTGAATGGCTGGGACACATAGGCAAAGATGGCCTTAGCTCCCGCGAGCGTAGCCTACGTGGCCCAGTCACCGCGGGAGCAGTGGAGACCGTGTGTCGCTCTCGCCATGGCCGCGGAACCAGTGAGAAGTCTTGTGGTCCATCTGGGGACCTTCCCCTACTGTGCTGTAAATGGCATGTGTGATGGCTATTTGAGGACGACTTTTGGCCATAGACTTTCGTGACTCCAGAGAGAAAGGAAAGCACTTGAGAGCATCAAAGAGAGCTTTTTCTTCCAAGAGCATTCCCCTCTTTGCACTCAGTTCGGATTGTCAACGGAGCACAGTAGCCGTGCGCTCATCAAGCTTCCCTCGACACACTTTCCCAGATTATTTGTAACTAGTATATATGCACATGTGTTACACGTATTTTATAGATTATAATTATAAAATTATTATAGTTATTCTAATCTTTATTAAGAGCACTTAGGAAGACTAAAAGACAACTATCTTAATTATTCTAAATTTATTATTATATTAATATATCATGCAAGAGTATTTAGGAAGGCCAAAGGACGCCTCCCATAATTACCTAGCTGCCCTTAATAACCTTAATGAATAATTTTAATTAATAAATATATCCAAGGTTATATTTGGAAAGAAAACTTTCACGGTGAAGCTCAAATTTTCTCATTATATAGTAGTATAGATTGTGTAGCGATTACAGTGTAAAGAACAGTGAAGAGTTTAAATACAAATCCATCTACATTAAAAGTACAAAATCAGTTCTCTTTTTCAACTTCCTGTGTGTGAGAATTTTCATGGAGAACAACAATTCGTAAATATTACAAGGAATCTCGTTTTGAGATTGTTGTTGGATTTTCGTACAAGTCTGAAAGAGACTGAACCATAAGTTGGTTGATATAGCAAGTACAACTTGCTAATGAGATGTGTTATCTCAGCAATGTAAACTGTTATCTGAATCCAGCAGTAAAACTGCTATAAAAATAAGCAATGTAAACTGCTAAGTAAAATAATCTGCTATAGAAATTAAAGCAGTAGAAACGGCAGAAAGTTCGCTAAAAGAATTAGCACAACAGTCATGTTGGGGTGATCAAAATCACCATTACTTAAAGTGAGATTAGACCGTACTCTCGTCGATTCGCTCCCAGGAACCAACAAGTTCTTATTGCTCCGACAATCGAACTTCTGAAACGCTCGATGTATCACTTTCCTTCACAGAGCAAAGCTTGGACAAGCAGCTAGAGAGGGATCTCTCTTTTTCCTTTCTTCAGTCTGTATTTTCTAGCACAAGACAGCCCACTAACGTGGAGCTATAAATCAGGAATAATTATCGAACAGCCCACTAACGTGGAGCGATAAATCAAGAGTAATTTCTGATAATGTTCAATTACGAACTGAATAGTCAGTGGATACTCCTGATCATTTTCAATTACGAACTGAAGAGCCAGCAGTTAGGCTACCAGCAAAGCTATCGTGTTGCAGACAGCGGAACTAGACGTGATGCTACTAGCGGAGCTACCGCGAGGCTAGCCGCAGAGCTGCAAGTGTTGTTCTTGCGCCAACTCCGCGCCCGACGCACCTGTGCCAACTCCATGTCCGCAGACTAGTCAAGCCAAACCCCCCCCCCCCCCCCCACCCCCCACCCCCCCCCCCCCCCCCACCCCACACACACCATATATATCAGTTGAGCTAACACACCATATGTGTATACTTCAATAAATGAATAATCAACTATTGAAATACGCACACATGGGATTTGTACCAAAATAAAGTTGTGGGCCGGGTCAAGACAAGACTAACCGCACCATGTAATCGGGTTTCGATTTCTATAGTAGGTCCCTTTTTTCCCTCTTCCTCCTCTGACCCATCAATGTCGTGAAAGGACTCAACGGCACTATTGTTAATTCAAATATTTCAGTAACTACCACCAACCAAGAACCATGAAACATAAGTAAGAGAGAATGTAGAATTTCCGTATTAATAATAAGAAGAAGAAGAGGAGGAGACGAACCCTGATCGGAGAGCAAGACCCCGCTGGCCCCAACTGCGGCAGCAATATCCACACGCTCCGCGACGAGCAGATAAGCCCGGTCGCCGACCACCGGCTTCAGCACGCAGGCCGCCTCGTAAAGCCTGCCGCCGCCATCATCCCCGCCGCCGCCGCTCTCAAGGACGACAACCCCCACCACCCCTCTGGACACCGCAGCCCCGATCGCACCGACGGTGGAGGAGCTATCGGAACCCTCCGTCCCGAGCACCTCGTCGGCGTTCACCTGGAGCACCAACGTGGGCACTCTGATCTCCGGCCGCTTGAAGCCGCCGGGAAATAATGTTCGGATCTGCTGCTGCTGCTTGTCTCCGTTGGGTCCATAAAGAGCATTGATGGGTCTGGGGGATGTGCGGCGCCTGTGGGATGGAAGTGGTGGGAAGTGGGGTTTGTGGGTGGAGAGAGGGAGTTTGGGTCTTGGGGAGAGGCAGGTTGCCCAAGTGTAGCTACAGAGAATGGAGACCATGGGAAGTGGAAGTGGAAGTGGAAGTCGAAGTGGAAGTGGTAAGAGAGAGAGAGAGAGAGAGAGAGGGGGGGGGAGGGAGAAGAGGGCCTTATCTGTAGAATTGAGGACAGGAGGTGTTTGTGAATATTATTTCCCCCCTCTTTCTTTTCCGACAGAGAGAGAGAGAGAGCGGTAAAGCGATATCTATAAACCATGTGCAGATTGCATCAAGGTGTTTATCGGCTGGTGGCCCGGGCGGGCCCGACGCGATCAAATCCGAGCTGAGCTGATCCGGCCTGGCACACTAGAACCCCGGTTCCGACTGGGTAGATTCGGTTCATGTGCCGGTCCGAAACATAGTCTGACCTGAAATGGGTCCTGGCCCCAACCCGGTCGACCCGGTCCTGTCCAATGGACGAACCGTTAGGTCGGGTCCAAGGCCCAGCCCAGGTCCCCCGAGCCCACCAGAGTTTTATATTTAATTGCTTTGGGGTTGTTCTACCAAATAGTCTTGCATGCACGTATTTTATGCTACTTGAAAATCTATTCTACTATATAATAGAAAAACTTGGGTGGTGAAAATTTTGAATTCCTAAAATACCCTTGAGTATTTTATAAACATGATGTTATTATATATGTCAACTAGCATGTCATTTATGTTAAAGTGTCAAAACAATAAAGTTGCATGCTATGAAGTTTTCTTTTTTCATACAATTCTTCATGTTCTAATGACAATAAATTTTTATTTTCTTACCATTTTCCAAAGATTATATTTTCAATAGAAAATTAAAAAAAATAAAATTCGTACTTCGAATCTCTTGGCATTATAAAAAAACACACATATGAATAGTCACATAGAAAAGACGGAAAGACGACAACTGATCTTATAATATTCTAATTAAAATACGTACAAAGTACGTACATGTAGACTAGTAGCAAATAATAGTAGTATATTATTATTAGGAAGACTAAAAGTCATCAATATTAATTATTCTAAACTTATTATTATATTACTATTATTATATTATTTTATACATGCATGTAAGACTATTTGGAAAGACCAAAAGACACATCTCGTAATTACCTAACTACCCTTATTAACTTTAAGTAATCTTTTTAATTAGTAAATATAAGTAAAGATATTTTTGGAAAGAAAACTTCTACGGTGAAGCCTAACTTTTGGCATTATATAGTAGTATAGATAGATATATATAAACGTTAGAAGTGATATTTTGATTATAAAAAAAAGTCACCCAACAATCATATTATTAAGTGGAAAAGTTTTACCAAAATGTCTATAAATTCTAGTTATTTTTAGTGTTAATAAGGAATATTTTGGTTATTTTACTGAAAATTATCAAAATACTATTATAACAATTATATTCTAAGAATATTTTTGATCATTTTGTTGCTTTGGCACCCGAAATTTTTTATTAATATTGCTCTATTCAACGATTGGAAATGGCCTTACAATTTACCAAATTGTGCCTTTATATTAGGCCAAAAGTCAGGGCTGGTCCTGACTAGGGCAGACTAGACTACCGTCTAGAGTCCAAAATTTTGAGGGGCACCAAAAATAAATTGTGTGTGTGTGTGTGTGTGTGTGTGCGCGCGCGCGCGCGCGCGTGCGTGCGTGCGTGCGCCAATGATCCTCTATCTAGTGGTAGTGGTGAGACATGCGGTACGAGTAGTCAGGAGATCAATTCCCGGTGGGAAGCGTTCGCCAAAATTACCTTCTTTCCAAATATATATATATATATAATTGAAGGAGATTAAAGTCTAGCAAAGTAGTCGTTCGCAGTAGGGGATAGGGGTGCAACTCGGGTAGGCTAAACCCGAGTCCGATTAGTAAATCCGTTAATGGGTTGGGTTAAGGCTGAAGATACTCGGGTTCGGACTCGATTTTGGGTTAAAATATTTGAACCCGATCAAAAATCAGGTTGAGCTCGGATTCATGTGTCAAACTACCGTAAAAACCCAAAATCCGACTCTTCTTAAATAAAAGTTTAAATCCTAAGTTTCGTTATCCAAACTCTTCAACTCCTTATCCTAAATCTTATTACAGTTGCATTTATAATGATCAAGGGTTGATTGTTATTTGATTATATGTTTAATATTTGTAACTCTTGTTTCCGAAATTTCAAATTTTTGTTTATTTTAAATATTTATGTTAGAAAAATATTAACTAAGGATTTGATTTTGGGATCACAAAGAGGTCGTACTTAAGCCTATAGGTGAAGTATGATTAAATTATGTAACTTATGGTCATTAGTCTCCAGGTAGCCCTAGATATATTATTTATCTATTTTATATTTTTCTAGAATTTTGAATATTTTTAGGTATTTAATATTTAATATTTTATTATTTTAAGGACTTTCAGGATTTACTGTAAAGTCATTCGGGGTTATTTTAGACCAAATATTTTATTTGGGCTCTAGATGACTAGAAATATTTTTTAGAATATTCCAGAATTTTTCTAAAAACTTTCTGAATTTTTTGGAGATTTTTAGATAATTAAAACGTATAGGATTTATTTTTATAGGCTTTTGAAATTTACTGTGGGATCACACGATAATATTTTGAGTTAAAATATTTTTATTTAAGTTCTAGACACTTAGAAATATTTTCTAGAATTTCTAGAATTTTTCTGAAATTTTTCAGAATTTATTTGGAGTTAAAATAATTTTTTAATATTTCTTTGCAATTAAGATAATTATTTACATAGTCAACAACACAATCAGCCATCCAGTCAGCCATGGGCTCATATGTCGATGCCAAACCGCCTCTCCCTTCATATATATATATATATATATATATATATATATATATATATATATATATATATATATATATATATATACTCCTAACCACATGAGCTAGGAGGCTATATATATATATAATATATATATATATATATATATATATATATATATATATAATTATATATATATATATATATACAAGCCTCCTAGCTCATGTGGTTAGGAGTATATATATATATATATATATATATATAGGGGCCTCACTTGGGGGAGGTCCCAAATATAATATATATATATATATATATATATATATATATGTATATATATATATATATATATATATATATATATATATATATATGTCCAAGCCTCCTAGCTCATGTGGTTAGGAGTATATATTTATATATATATATATATATATATATATATATATATATATATATATATATATATATATATATATATATATATATAAATATATACTCCTAACCACATGAGCTAGGAGGCTTGGACATATATATATATATATATATATATATATATATATATATATATAATATATATATATATATATATATATATATATATATATATATATATATATATTTTTTTTTTTTTTTTTTTTTTTTTTGCTTGGACATATATATATATATATATATATATATATATATATATATATATATATATATATATATATATATATATATATATATATATATAGCCAATGACCCTCTAGCTATATATATATATATATATATATATATATCCCACCAGAAATCGATCTCCTGACCACTCGGGCCGCATGCCTCACCGCTACCACTAGGCTAGAGGGTCATTGGCTATATATATATATATATATATATATATATATATATATATATATATATATATATATATATATATTCAATAAATCCTAGTTTATTATTCCAGTCTCCTTTTTGGTTTGATCTTAGAGATCCTCCAACTTCACGAGGCGATTGCGATCAACCCCGATGTCCATTTCGAGTGCCGTTTTTTTGTTAGAAGCATATCAAGTTTAGCTTTCCAAAAATATAATTTATCTTCTGTAATTATTTACGTGAATTTTTGGATATTTATTTGATCCAAAAATTGATGCGTCGCACTGTTTTCGAGATTTTGGGAGATCCCGAACAATGTTTTACGATCCGTTTGAAGTTTTGAAAATCTGACAAGAAGATCTACAACATATAATTTTTAAAAAAAATTTAGAAATTAGTTTAATATTTTATTTAATTCGTTGAAGTCATATTTTATCGGTAATTTACCGATTTGGTCACGGTTAGCCACAACGACGATAACTTTTGACCAAATCGTGATTTTATGATACGGTCGATTCTGACGCACTCATGACACTGAAATATACCAAATCAAGTCACTGAGTTCGTAATGTTTGACTAGTTAGTCAATGGTATGTCTCGATTTACGTGTCATAGATTCTAAAATTGGAACCATGATTTTCTATAGCCAAAATTCTTTATTTAGATTATATTTTAGATTATAATTAGATTAAATTAGATTTTTAGATAATTTATTCTAGAATTAAATAATATTAATTAGATTAATCCATTAGCCACCTTTCCATATTTTTTAGAGTAGGAAACTTAGAACTAACTTGTGGTTTTCTTTCACGGTTCGTGGGACGATGATATGATATGGGCTGGCTAGCTTATAGGTCGGAGTTCCTCTCATCCTTGACTTGTGAAAATGGTTTGTCCATGAAAGCAGGCAAGTTTTACTATGACACTATATTACCTTTATTTTGTACGGCATGTATCTTCATATCATTTTTTCACGGTTAATTCTTCATATATCATGTTGTCATTGTTATTGATTCACTATGAATTGATTTCTTGTGCACGAGCGTAGATCTTCTCCAGTTACTTGTTTATGTTCACCTTTTATTATATTTGTTTACTATAACTGTATTATGATTACATGTTTATCCTGTTTATATGTATTGTTATATATAGTGAACATGTTTCTTGTGAGTTGTGGGTAGGGGAATACTATGAGTATGCATGTTGTCTACCGTTACCTGTATAAACCCCTTCCTGTTTAACCTGAATAATATCAATCGTGCACCATACGTACGATTAACGTATATCCCAAGCCGTCTACATGCAGAAAGTTAGTACTCTAAAACATACAGTACACGTGATTTCTATTGCTTACTGTTCAATTGTTCTTCTTTCATCGAGTTTACTATCATAATGTCCTTCTTAGTCATATCGAGTCATGCCTATAGTTCGTCTTTCCTTGTTATTATTTTTTTATGCATATATATTATATTATGTAGTGTAGTGTTATGGTGAACTTATTCCAATCCTGACTGGATTTTTTTTTAGTTGACATACTCTTGCTGACTTAGTTGTCTTCCTTTGGGTTCCTTCGGGTGGAGTTAGAGATATCTTGGTGGCGACCTTAGATTCTAGATAGAATAGATATTTCTTGAATTTGAACATTTAGCGGGTTTGTTCCCGAAAATTATTTTGATGTATTATTGGATTTGTAAATAAAATAGTTATTGTGAATGAACAAATAGATATAATTTTATTGTATTTGATATTGAGGTCTCGACAACATACTACCGTCGATGCTGCAGCATAGGCTGGACTTGACTACGTACTCGTATCCCAAGAAGCGGGAGCGGGTCGTTACAAGTTTTTTTTGGTGGCCCATGCAGGTCTATTTTTGCAAAAGATTGTGAACTCGTGGTAGTACTTAAATTAGTCGTACTATTGCGAGCCTGCGATTATAAAATACTCATTCACAATTAGGATTGATTTGATTTTTAGGAGAATGGCTAGGACTAGGTATACCATAGGAAAGCCCTTATTCAATTTGACTGTGGGTAGTTAAGTTTGCTACATAGGCTATGTGATTTAGGTAGAGATTTTATTGAAATCTAAACCCTATTAGATAACTTGAGGAATTTTTATGGAAGGATATACTATTGCGTTTTGACATGATGGTAGGATCAAAGGTGGGTAGACTATTTGCCTAATAAATTAGGACTTCCTAGGATTCAATTCCTAATCTTGATCATTTGTGCAATTTTACTTTTTTGCCTTCTCTAAACATTGTCATATCGTAAGGTCCGTATTGCTTATTTATTTTCCATTGACCATAAGTAATTATTTTTCTAAGAGTCGATATTCTATTTCCATCTATTGAGTTTTGAGCCTAACCTGATTCGATTATCCATATATTAATTCCACGTCGTCTTCGTTCATTTTTTCGATCGTTTTATTTAAAAAAATGATACTTTCACTTCAAGGACAAATACTTACACTTTCCTATCGTAATTAACTTGGAGCTTGTTTAAATTTCTACAAACTCCTTTGAAAATTCCTTAAGGATATAATTGGAAGAATATTTGGTGATTTACAATGGCAAAGCAGATGCGCATTATAGCCATTTATCTGAATTATCGAGACTGCGGGTTCACTGCAGCCAGCTGCGCACTAGCAAGTTATGACCCCTAAATCAAAATAATTTCAGGTATACGTAGGTTATCAAATATTATTAAAACTACATCCTAGTTGTCCTATTTTGATCCTTGAGTTGTTATGTCAATATTGGATATAATTGATAGAGTATTCGATACCTTATCATTATTTGAGTCATAAAATGAAGAGTTTACTGCAGCTAGATGTACACTGGCGAGACATGGATTCTCGGTTAAATGACTTCGGATATACTTACGGTTTTGAATACTATAAATGTTATATCTTTTATGGGCATATGACTAGTAATTTTGCAAATTGAATTGATGCTTTATTTCTAATTACCATCTTCTCAATAAACTAGTCGTTCTTCATTTCTTCTTTATATTTCCTATTTAAGAATCATCATTTAGAACCAATTACTATATTTAGGGGTGGGCATATGGTTCTAGGACCCGCGGTTCCGACCCGGCCCAAACCGTAAAATGTCTAAACAAGCCGGTTCCTAAATTTTGAAATTTAAACGTGGCGGGCTGGGGCGGGTCGTGTGACATTAACGGCTCGGGGCGGGTCCTATTTTCAAAATAAACGGGGCCCCGGCCCGACCCGTTTCTATGAGTATATATTTTTTATATATCAATTTTTAGCATTTTTTGTTATTATAGTCTATACATAATAGAATATCTTATTGTTTACTAAACAAATTCTAAAAGTTTGGGAAGACATGACTTATTTTATTCTTATTGACACTATAACATATGTAAATGTTTACTATTATAGATTTTTTAAAACTTTTTTTGGACTCGTTTGGACCCGCGGGTCGACCCGTTTCGGACCCGTTTCAAACGGGTCGGATCCGGTCCGGGTCCAATATTTTTTGGACCCGTCCCGTCCCGTCCCGCTAAGTAACGGGTCCGATTTGGGTCCAACAAATTTGGGCCCGGCCCGACCCGTGCCCACCCCTAACTATATTTGATTATATTCCACTAGATCGTATATGGATTTTGATTATGTGATCGTGCCTAAATGCTTTGGTTAAGGGCCTGTTTGGTTCGATGTAGGTGCTTGAAAGTGTGAAAGTGGCAATTTTATGAAGGTGTAACCCATTCCAGTTACAATACATTCCACTTTCCAAAAAGTGTTTGGATACAAAGGTTTTGTCCCCCCAAGTGGAGACTTACAATGTAGTTTGTTTGGATGACCACTTGAAAGTGACTTTGATGGACTTCTGTGTTTGGTTAGGACATTGCAAGTGATATAATCACCCTCATAAAGAATGGTATGGTTACCAAAACATAAATTTTTCCAACACACCCAACTGAATTTGGCAGCAGAGAAGGGTTTCACAACCGAAAAACAATATGATACATGTTCCCAGCAAGGACATGTTCCCAGCAAACTGATATATAAATTGCAAGATTACATGTTTCCAGCAAATATGATACATGTTCCCAACAAATATGATACATGTTTCCAGCAAGATGACATGTTCCCAGCAAACTGATATATAAATTTTGCAAAATTACATGTTCCCAGCATATATGATACATGTTTCCAGAAATTGACAAATGTTCCCAGCAAACTGATATATAATTTTGCAAGATTGCATGTTACCAGCATATATGATACATGTTCCCAGAAATTGACAAATGTTTCCAGCAAACTGATATATAATTTTGCAAGATTACATATTTCCAGCATATATGATACATGTTCCCATCAAATATGATACATGTTTCCAACAAATATGATATGTTCCCAGCAAGATGACATGTTCCCAGCAATATGACATGTTCCCAGCAATATGATACAACCTGATATCTTTCCTGACTCATAGTTCATGCAGGGAAAATAATTCAAACTGAAAATAATTCAAACTGAAAATAATACAACCTGGTATCTTTCCTGACTCATGGGCTCAGAATGAAAATTGAAAATAATTCAAACTTGTTCAATAAGGACATTATGGGCTCAGAAAATGAAGCAAAATCTTCTTGAAAAAATTGACATCATATGAAGAACATATCAAAAATGAAAATTCCTGAGTACTAAAAATTTGCGGCATATGAAAAGGGCTGGCCAACCCATCAAATATGATACATGTTCTCTGCAAATATGATACATGTTCCCTGCAAATATGATACAAAAAACCAGCAAGATGACATGTTCCCAGCAAGATGACATGTTTCCAGCAAATATTATATGTTCCCAGCAATATGACATGTTCCCAGCAATATGACATGTTCCCAGCAATATGATACAACCTCATATCTTTCCTGACTCATAGTTCATGCAGGGACACATGAAAGGCTCAGAGTATGAAAACTGAAAGTAATTCAAACTTGTTCAATAAGTACATTATGGGCTCAGAATTAAGCAAAATCTTCTTCAAAAAATGTCATCATATGAAGAACATATCAAAAATGAAACTTCCTGAGTAACAAAAATTGACACATGTATCATATTTGCTGGGAACATGTCATCTTGCTGGTAAGAAGACTGGAAAAATTGACACATGTATCACAATGAAACACAAGTCATCATAGCCCATAATGCATTCTCATCATAGCCCATATATTATAAGAAAAGAAGACCAAGTTATGCAGCAGTAACCAAAAACTGCCAAAAAATTGAAGTCACAAAAACTGGAAAAATGAAGAAGATACTGAAACTCATTACTGGAAAAAAATTAAAGTCACCAAGTTATGCATTGTCATCATAGCCCATAATATCATTATTTGTTTCACAATGAACACAAGTCATCATAGGCCAGTAGGAGATACTGAAACTCATCACAGCCCATATAAGATTTCAAAAATCGAAAGTCATCAATAACCAAAAACTGAAATTGAAGTGCTGCTCCTTTGTAGTAACCAAAAACTGAAACACAAACTGGGGACAAAGAGAAATACGCAGTAAGCAAATATGGGAAGTAACAAAAAACTGAAACACAAGTCTGAAAATATCAACAACTTAAGCACAAGTCTGGAAAAAAAGTAATTGGCTCAAAGGATTCACCATCCCACTCATCATCGCCAATTTAAAAACTTGGCTACCTCCATCCATCACCAAATTGGTGGGGGAGGCCATCAAGTTTTGGTTCTCATCGTGGGGCACCTTTCTTATTTGTGTTGTCGGGACAGAAATATTATTTTAGACTCAAAGGTTGCACCTTCCTCATCATTGTCTAAAACTTGGCTATAAGTTGGCTACCTCTATCCAACACCACAATGGTAGGGGAGGCCACCAACTTTAGCTTGTAATTAGGTTGCACCTTCATAGCTCATTCAAAAAAAAAACTCCTGCACCTAAACATTACATACCCCTTGTCATTACATTGTCATTACATTATAGGTGCAGACAAAAAGAACTTGGGTCTACAGAAAGAAGTTGGTACTACATAATATAGATACAGACTAAAATCGATGCAAGTAATGTTAGAAAACCCAAAGTAACAATAATGGCTGATGGGTGGCCATTGCGCACATCTTCTCTCTTAATTCCACATCGTTCATCCCTGAAATTTGAGTGGAAGTAACCCATTGCCTCCTCATAGTCTTGGCACTTGAAATAACAAGCGCCTTTAAACCCATTCACTTGCATGTGACATTCAGGCCAGGTACGAAGTGCCTCGGCCATGGAAGTAACACTCCCCACCAATTGAGTCATTCCCTCATTTCCCATGCTAGCCTCTCTACGACGTTTTCCCCCCGTGGATTTCGTAGATTGGGAAGTCACAGCATTGTGGTGTGAGCCACTAGCAGGAGGAGTATCTACTTCGACGTATTCTCTTGGGCCCCATTTCACATTGTTATCCTTCATACGGTCCCCTCTTGCATGGTCATCTCCACATACAATTTGTAGCAAATCAAAGTTCCTAATAGGGACGTTCACCCATTGGGCTAGTTTGGATTTTGCCTACGCAAATAATAATAAATATTCAGTTATATTCAGATCTGAAAATAATAAATTTCCAGATATATTCAGATCTAAAGTCAAAATCAGATGGGTAACATTTACCTTCTTAAGGTCATCATGTGTATCCTCGTCCATAGTCACCATCCTTTGATCTTCATCCCATCCGGCCCTCAAAAAATCTTTGGACTTCATAATATCTAGCCACTTGGACTTCCAACCGCGCAAATGACTGGTAACATTGCTAACGCTATAGGAAGTACCAAACTTTGCATTCACCATATTGGCCACAAGTATGTAGGAACTATTTTTGAAAGCTTTGTCACATTTTTCCCCCTCTTCGGCCTCCCTAGCAAGAATGTTTAGAAGCTCATCGGTATGTTCATCCTCCCAACGCTTATTGGGCGTTCCTCCCCCCTTTTGGACATTCTTACACGAACTATTCGATGGCTTCTTGGGTTTGTTCTTTTGAGGAGATTCATCTTGGTCCTCATTAAGTCCTTGTGGGATAGATCCTTGACTAACCACAAAGGAATATGAATCCATAAAAGGATCAATATTACCACTCCAATTTATGTCGGGCATTGATTGTGACACCCTTGAGGTTACAAGTAGACGAATGGGACTTGGTTGTGTCACCCTTTCTTGTACCCCTCCAGTTTCGTGCCCTTCACTTCCTGTACTATTACCCAACGACCTCCTCTTTGTTTGAGGAGGTACAAAAGGGCTGCCTGTATAGGATTAGAAGTGTCGGTAGTTGGGAAAGTTGTCTCTCATCTCACCTGTTAAAATTATTTAGTCCTACCGTCAAAATTCGATACATGTGTGCTTGCCTCCACTGTTCTCTAATTAGGGAGGGTTCCCTTGCAATGCCTTCTCGGTCATTGCCCTCATTTTTCATTAAATTCATAATTATAGTTACAACAGTAAGTATACTAGCGACTGCGGTATTTAGTAACGGATTATTGGGATTCGACAAATCCCTACATGAAAACCACAATGTAATCATGTATCATGTTATTAAACAAACAATCCATTACATACAATATATCAAACAGAGAGATCAGCATAAATGTGTATAATATAAATATAAACAAATTAATATTTGTGTCATATAAATGGAAAATTGACAGATGTATAAGAAAATGACAGATCTATAAAGATATCAACAAAATCGACAAAGGAAAATCACTACATCCAGATAAAAATGACCAAAATTTTCTGTTTAGATGTAGAATATGGAGGAAAATCACTAGATCCGGATATTGGACAGATCCATAAGCAAAAATCGACAGATCTATATAAGAAATTGACCGATCTATAAGAAAATGACAGATCCATAAACAAAATAATATTCGACAACCACATCTAAACGAAAAATGACAGATCTATATGAAATAATATTCGACAACCACATCTAAATGGAAAATGACAGATCCATAAGCAAAAATCGACAGATCTATATAAGAAATTGACCGATCTATAAGAAAATGACAGATCCATAAGCAAAAAATGACAGATCCATAATATTCGACAACCACATCTACAAAAAATGAGAAGAAATGAAAGATCTATAAGAAAATTAGTACATTCGGATAAAAATGAAAAGAAATCACCTCATCCATCTATAAAAATGAGAAGAAATGACAGATCTATAAGAAAATTAGTAGATCTGGAGAACAATCGAGTCATCCATCTACAAATATCAAAAAAACATGTCAAATAAACGAAAAATGGTTAAAATTGGAGGTTTACACTGCAGAGGACAGCGGAAGAGCGGTGGTCGGACCCAACTTTCGGAGAGCACCCACTTCTCCAGAGTTTTCGACTCTCTCCTCCAGTTTCACTGGACTTCAAGCAAAATTTGGGCGGAACTCAAATAGGACTTTTTGGGGGAGACAAGAACTGGGGTCAGTCCAATCAATGGACTTACAGCCCATTAAAAGCAGCCGAACCAAACACTTTAACTCCATAAAGATCCGCTGAGGTACAACATAGCAACCCACTTTCAGCCCAAATCACCCGAACCAAACAACCCTTAAGTAACGGATTGTTCCGAAACGATTTCAATTTGATCATTCTTAAAACGACTTTGATCGTGACTAGACTATTTGATTTTATTTCGATCATGCCAATTCGTATCTTTTCCTATATTTTGATTCTATGACTGACCTATTTGATCGTTAATCATATCATTTCTTAATTGTGTCTAATCGTATCTTTTGAAATTTTGAAGACAAAATTTTATCTAAGGTGGGTAGATTTGTAACCCTTGTTTTCGAATTTTCAAATTTTTATTTATTTTAAATACTTATGTTAGAAAAGTTTAACTAAGGATTTGATTTTGGGACAACAAGAAGGTCGTACCTAAGTCTATAGGGGAAGTATGGTAAAATTAGGTAACTTATGGTCACTATGGTCTCCAGGTAGCCCTAGATATATTATTTATCTATTTTATATTTTTCTAGAATTTTTGGATATTTTTAGGTATTTAAAATTAGTGCTTTATTATTTTTAAAGAATTTCAGGATTTACTGTAAAGTCATTCAGGGTTATTTTGAGACCAAATATTTTTATTTGAGCTGTAGATGACTAGAAATATTTTCTAGAATATTCTAGGATTTTTTTGATTTTTTCTGGAATTTTTGGATATTTTTTAGATAATTAAAATCTATAAAATTTATTTTTAGGCTTTTGGAATTTACTGTAGGGTCACAAGAAGATATTTTGAGTTAAAATTTTTATTTAGGTTCTAGACACTTAGAAATATTTTCGGAATTTATTTGGATTTATTTGGAGTTAAAATAAATTTTTAATGAATTTCTGCAATTAAAATAATTATTTACACACTCAATAGCACAATTAGTCATCCAGGGGCTCACATGTCGGCGCCAAACTGCCTCTTTTTTCCTATATATATATATAATATATATTATTATATATATATGTTTATTCAATAAACCCTAATTTATTATTCCAGCCTCCTTTGTGGTTTGATCTTGGAGATCCTCCAACTTCACGAGACGATTGCGATCATCCTTGATGCCCGTTTCAAGTGAAGTTTTTTTGTTAGCAGTGTATCGAGGTTAGCTATCCAAAAATATATTTTATTTTCTGTCATTATTTACATGAATTTCTGGAAATTTATTTAAGTTTTAGTTGTCCAAAAATTGACGCGTCGTACTGTTTTCGAGATTCCGGGAGATCCCGAACTCCGTTTTGTGATCCGTTTGAAGTTTTGAAAAGCTGACATGAAGATCGACAACATATAATTTTCCCAAAAATGTAGAAGTTAGTTTAATAATTTATTTAATTTGTTGAATTTAGATTTGATCGATAATTTATCGATTTGGTCACGGTTTGTCACGACCTGCTCCCGAATAATCGGGTATGTGTCGGACACGCCCAGCCTTCCTCGATGGACATGACGAAGTAAGATATACAATACTAAGGAAACTCCAAGTCACAATGTAATGTAAAAAATCACATAATCTATAAACATCCCAGAAAGATCACCAATATCCATCAATCAAATTATACAATGTCATCCGGAGACAAATCCGGTAAAATAAAAATACAATGATAAAATACAAATATAATATCCCGAAATGAAAAAAATGAACTATATCCTGCAATCTCCATGATACCACCATGCTCCATATGGCCTCAAGCACCTGCAACGTGTCCTGTCAGGAAAGAGCAAAATACAACCCCGACAAGAACAATATACAATGTAATCTGTAATACAGAATACAAGGTGAAACCAGAATATGATAGCTGAAAATAAACCATGGTATCAGAAGTGAAATACAAAACTGAAGACAATGGACACGACAATCAATATACAAGGTCAATGAATACGGCAATCAATGAACAAGACAATGAACACGACAATCAATGCAAGTGTGACATTTTAAAATATTAAACTAATGTGTGACCGGCTTAAGGACCACAATCCACAATCAATCCATAATCAATCAATTCTACAAGGTGCGGCTTAATCGTACGTGAGGTGTACTATTAGGCTATCCACAATACCTATGTTGGGTGTGGTCACACAAAAGTTAATATTTCCTCTAATCCCCGCAATAAACAATGACTCACGATGCAATGATGAACAAGGACGATGCAATCGTGTGTATCACATGTCCGATATGAGAACATGACACATGAATGTAAGACAGAAATAAAGTAAAAGCTCGAGTCGGTGTACTTGCCTCGCTTTGGAAGCACGGGAGTAGTACTGCATGGATGAATGTCACATGTTTATATTTTTGGTACAAGTTGTTAGGGTTGAAATTATTACAATTAACTACAAACGGCTAATTAGCTAAATTAATATTAGCTAACCACATACTAGCTACTATATTTTAGAAAATATATGTGCTTTGTAATTCTAGTCACAATTAACTACTAGTGAAAATACTTTTAACTGTTTTTAGAAAATATTAGAACATTTTGCTAAAATAATTATAACTCTATAAGCTTTTTAGAAACATTTTGATTTACTATAATTATTTAGCAAGAAAAATACATACTAATATATAAATATTATTTGTAACAAAACATTCATTTATAAGAAGGTATTAATCAATTTATCTAACGATAATTAGTAATAATGAAAGCAATTAATGGTATTAATAATACTTTATTCAAATATTAATTACAAAATACTAGCAACATAAAATACTTTACTACTAGGGTTTACTAAAGGATATGAATGACTGAGTTTGCAATACTAATTTTAACAATTATCAATATTAACTAAGGCATTCCAAGCCTCAAATAATAGCCCCAATTATCAGGCCCAAGCCCACAGGCCAAGCCTACCAAATTCCTTAAAATCCTTACTGTTGTTACAATTTATCAACCAAATTATTTAATAATGAGAGTGATAATAAGATTTTGGAAATAGATAAAAATAATAATAGTATACAGTAAATATTTCTAGATTTGTGTAACAAAATTATTACATATAAATGTATACACCTATGAGCTTAAGTCCAACACATATATATACAGATTTAGGTTATATGGCTCTGAGCCCAACTTACAATAATAAACCACAAATTATCATTTGAAGCCCACTACCAAAATATCTAAGCAACATAAAAGTGAACTCCAGATCACTCTCTTCTCATTACTACTCACAGCCGCACATAACCCAAAATCGAGCCTACACATCAAGCCCAGCCCAGACACACATATGCCATTATTCAATTTATATTTATTTTAAATCAGCCCAAACACCTAATCCATTGACTGGCCCAGCCTTCACAACTGTTGCAACATAATTCTTTCTAATTTCTAACAGTCCAAACACCATACAAGCTCAACCTAGCCCAAATTCGGCCTACATAACAAGCCAAGCCCAACCGAGGTCCTACAACTGCTACTGCTTATTTAATTTTGATTCTATACTATCCCTCTAAAAGCCCAGGGATAGAGCATGGAGAGCCGGCCCATATTAATCCCTAACATTATAACCCCTCTCTTCATACTCTCTCTCTTCCTCAGTCGATTTTTTTATAACAGCCGTACATTTCCTCTTCTCCTTCTCAGCCTCACTCCAGCCCGGAACCCTAATCCTAGATTCCAGCTTCTTCTCCAGCCTATCCTGTGAAAACCCTAGCTCTAATTCCTTCTTCGTCTTCCTCCTCCGATCACCACAAACCCTAACCCTAAATAACTCTCTCCGATCATCCATTAGGAACCCTAGAGTCCTCTTTCCTAACTCGTCGGAACCCTAATCTTGGTCTTCTACCTCAATCCTTCTCCATTACAAAACCTTAATCTGAATCCTCACTTCACATGGCCGCACCCCAAACCCTAGATACAAATCTATACCAAAAGTAAACCCTAACTCTCAAATCAAGTCTAAAGAGCATGAGAAAGAAGGAGATCAAGTGGATCGACGTGGAAAACTCACCGTGATCGGCGGGGATGTCGATCCTCTACGGCGAGCTAAGGCGAGGATGCTGTCCTTCGGCGGATCTGTGCCCTGCTGGCTTCGAGGCTTCTCGACGACTTCGTCTCGAGATGTCGGCTCTACAGCGGGGATGCGAGCGTCAACAACAGCTGCTTCGAGGAAGCGCGGTCCTCAAGAAGCAGCACAACAGTCGGGGTGATGACGACAGCTAGGCGTGAACCCGGTGGCGGTGGCTCGATCTGGCGGTGGCTCTGCTGTCGAAGGCGACATAGTCTTCGATGCGGCTTCATAAGGTTCGAAGAGGCAGCTCCACACTCGAGGAGCTGGCTCGTCCTTCAATGGGTCGTATGCGAGATTCGAGGAGTTGACACGTCTCACGAGGAGGCGCAGCACTGCAGTCGATGTGTCGATCTCGAGGTTGGCGAGGGGCTTCTGTGGCAACGATAAACTTCGGGATCCGACCGTCGGTCGAGAACTCCGGTCAAGTCACGACGGAGTCGCGATGGCGGGGCGATGATCGGAGCAGTGGCGCTCGACGGAGGGGTGATTGAGTGATGGAATTATCTGGGATGATGGAACGTCTGTGGCGAAATCGGCGTTGATGGTGCTGGTGGTCGGCATGGTGGTGACGACGGTGGTGCTCGGCTCTCGAGCAGTGAGAAGATAGAGAATGTAGAAAGAGAGGGTGATGTGACTGGACACTATGTGATGTCAGTCCTTGGAAAGCATGTACTATATATAATAAAATAATTGTGTATGTGTGTGTAGAGGAGGAATGGCAGAGCTGGTAATTAGGAGTAGATCTGGGGGCTTTTGAAACAAATTGTAACAGATTTTCAAATATTTCAAATATTAACATATTTCAAAGAATTCAAATATTTCTTCTAACAATTTTCAAAAGATTTCAAATATAAATTCTAACAGTTTTCTCACTAAACAGTTTTTCTTTAATTACTAGTCAATAATTAATTCTGAAAATAGTTAATCAAATTATTTATCTCTTATTAGAAATCATAAAGTAATATTATTTAAAACAGCTATTCAAAGTTTTAAAATAAATGTCTAGATAGAAATTAAAAAAAATAGGATGTTGTTATAATCAACACTGATTAGTTTAAAGTACCACTAAACTTGATAATTATTATATATAGATATAACTTGAAATATTAATTTCAAATCCAAATCTAAATTAACTTTAAGCATTACTAAACATTTAGGATATCTCTCCAAAAGACAAGTTTTACATGGAAATATTATTTAGAAAAATCTTTAAAAATTTACCAAAATAGGTTCAGGGAGTTACAAATCTACCCCCCCTTAAAAAAATTTCGTCCTCGAAATTTCAAGGGTTGTAGATATGTACACAATCTAATAAAAAGTTTTTAAGAAGCGATAAGCTAAATGATTTTTATTTAGGTAGTAAAAATAACCAAGGACTAACAAGTAGTCACTAGACAATATGAAAGACTGTAAATGCAAGAAAACTCAGAGACAAGCCTCAAAATAGGCAATACAAGAAAATCTAGATACTACAAGCAATATAAGGAAGATAATGGTCCATCCGGCTGCGTTCTCTGCGGCTACTGATCCTCGAAGGCTGGGTCCTCCTGCTGCAGCTTTGGTGCTGGTCCCTGACGAGTGAAGCTGTAGGACAATCTCTCACTTGGTGAGTGGCAGATCCACAAACCAAGCACTGTCCTAACTTCTTGCGTCATTCCTCGACACGGTGTCCCGGCCTCTTGTAGTACACGCAAGATAAGTATGTCTGGGTCTGGATCTGTCTCTGCTGCCTCGGTGATGTCGGAGCTAGAACATGATGATGATGCTGATGCTGAGGTGCTGGCCGCTGAGGTAGCCTCTGCTGAGGGTCAGTCCGCTTCGGTGGACCCTGGGAACTGCTGGCGCCAATGTCTCGGTCCCGCTTGAGCTTTGGGTCCATCTTCTTCTCCACTCCCTGAGCAACTTTGAGGATGCTCGCAAAGGTAGTGGCCTGGCTGATCGCTACTGCATGCCGCAACTCTCTGGTGAGGCCCTTCTTGAACTTCCAAGCCCTCTCCTCTGGTGTGCTAACTAGGTTCTCCGCGAACCTGCTGAGTCGGGTGAACTCCGATATGTACTGAGCCACAGTCATACTCCCCACCACACCGAAAGAACTTCTCCTGGAACAGCAGTTTGAATTCTTTTCATAGAACTTGGGGTTCAGCCAACTGAGACTCCTCTCTGTACCAAGCTCTAGCAATGTCAAAAACTCGTATGGTCGTAACCTCGACCTTCAGATCATCTGGAATCCTTGCCATCTTCAGTGTCCGCTCGAGATTTTTTAGCCACTCATCTGCGTAGACTATCCCCTAATGGCCCCAAAAATCCATCGGGCAGAGGTTCTGATGATCTCTGGCGGTCCCTGGCCTCGGCGCTGGTGGTGCTGGTGGTGTCGGCGGTGCTGGCGGAGTTGGTGAAGCTGGCTCCCTGACTCGGAGCACGTCCATGATCGTCGCTCGAAACTGCGTGGCTTGGTGGTTCTGTGCCTCCATGAACTGCTAGAACATAGCCATCATCTGAGTACCGTCGAACGTCATCGCCGGAGGAAGCGGCTGAGGCGGAGGCGGTAGAAGCTGCTCCTGCGCATCGGCTGCAGGCTGCTCGCTAGTCCTTGCGTTCTTCGTGGCGACCATCCTGTAATAGAAAATAAACCGTTGATTGCTATGTCCTAGAAAACCCTAAACTAACCTAGTAAATCATAAGTAAAAATCAAATTTAGATATCAATAACCATAACCATTTTTCCACGGATCCTATGATGTGATGAGTTTTCCTTAGCTTCGCTGGTCCCCCAATAGCATTTTATAGCCTAAGTGCCATTAGGACAGAGACCTGCATGGGCCACCACCACTAAACACATGTCACGACCTGCTCTCGAATAATCGGGTACATGTCGGACACGCTCAGCTTCGTCGATGGACACGACGAAGTAAGCTGTACAATACTAAGAAAAACTCCAAGTCATAATGTAATGTAAACAATCACAGAATCTATAACGTCCCAGAAAGATCATAATATCCATCATCAATCAAATTATACAATGTCATCCGGAGACAAATCCGATAAAATAAAAATATACAATGATAAAATACAAATACAATATCCCGAAGTAAAAACAATGAACTATCTGCAATCTCCATGATACCACCATGCTCCATATGGCCTCAAGCACCTGCAACGTGTCCTGTCAGGAAAGAGCAAAGTATAACCCCGACAAGAACAATATACAATATAATCTGTAATACAGAATACAAGTG
This sequence comes from Iris pallida, assembly GCA_029216955.1. Classification (NCBI taxonomy): domain Eukaryota; kingdom Viridiplantae; phylum Streptophyta; class Magnoliopsida; order Asparagales; family Iridaceae; genus Iris; species Iris pallida. The sequence goes on along the minus strand of JANAVB010040818.1, from coordinate 5,237,236 downwards.
AAACCAGAATACGATAGCTGAAAATGAAACCATGGTACCAGAAGTGAAATACAAAACTGAAGACAATGGACATGACAATCAATATGCAAGGACAATGAATACGGCAATCAATGAACAAGACAATATACGACAATCAATGCAAGTGTGACATTTTAAAATATTAAACTAATGTGTGACCGGCTTAAGGACCACAATCCACAATCAATCCATAATCAATCAATTCTACAAGGTACGGCTTAATCATACGTGAGGTGTACGATTAGGCTATCCACAATACCTATGTTGGGTGTGGTCACATAAAAGTTAATATTTTTCCCAATCTCCGTAATAAACAATGACTCACCATGCAATGACGAACAAAGACGATGCAATCGTGTATATCACGTGTCCGATATGAGAACATGGCACATGAATGTAAGACAGAAACAAAGTAAAAGCTCGAGTCGGTGTACTTGCTCGCTTTGGAAGCACGGGAGTAGTACTGCATGGATGAATGTCACCTGTTATATTTTGGTACAAGTTGTTAGGGTTGAAATCATTACAATTAACTACAAATGGCTAACTAGCTAAATTAATATTAGCTAACCATATACTGGCTACTATATTTTAGAAATATATGTGCTTTGTAATTCTAGTCACAATTAACTACTAGTAAATACTTTTAATTGTTTTTAGAAAATATTAGAACATTTGCTAAAATATTATAACTCTATAAGCTTTTTAGAAACATTTTGATTTACTATAATTATTTAGCAAGAAAAATACATACTAATATATAAATATTATTTGTAACAAAACATTCATTTATAAGAAGGTATTAATCAATTTATATAATAACATTTAGTAATAATGAAAGCAATTAATGGTATTAATAATACCTTATTCAAATATTAATTACAAAATACTAGCAACACAAAATACTTTACTACTAGGGTTTACTAAAGGATATGAATGACTGAGTTTGCAATATTAATTTTAACAATTGTCAATATTAACTAAGGCATTCCAAGCCTCAAATAACAGCCCCAATTATCAGGCCCAAGCCCACAGGCCAAGCCTACCAAATTCCTTAAAATCCTTACTGTTGTTACAATTTATTAACCGAATTATTTAATAATGAGAGTGATAATAAGATTTTGGAAATAGATAAAAAATAATAGTATACAGTAAATATTTCTAGATTTGTGTAACAAAATATTACATATAAATGTATACACCTATGAGCTTAAGTCCAACACATATATACAGATTTAGGTTATATGGCTCTGAGCCCAACTTGCAATAATAAACCACAAATTATCATTTGAAGCCCACTACCAAAATATCTAAGCAACATAAAAGTGAACTCCAGATCACTCTCTTCTCATTACTACTCACAGCCGCACATAACCCAAAATTGAGCTTACACATCAAGCCCATCCCAGACACACATTGCCATTATTCAATTTATATTTATTTTAAATCAGCCCAAACACCTAATCCATTGACTGGCCCAGCCTTCACAACTGCTGCAACATAATTCTTTCTAATTTCTAACAGTCCAAACACCATACAAGCTCAACCCAGCCCAAATTCGGCCTACATAACAAGCCAAGCCCAACCGAGGTCCTACAACTGCTACTGCTTATTTAATTGTGATTATATACTATCCCTCTAAAGCCCAGGGAAGAGCTTGGAGACCGGCCCATATCAATCCCTAACATTATAACCCCTCTCTTCATACTCTCTCTTCCTCAGTCGATTTTTCCAGAACAGCCGCACATTTCCTCTTCCTTCCTTAGCCTCACTCCAGCACGGAACCCTAATCCTAGATTCCAGCTTATTCTCCAGCCTATCTTGTGAAACCCTAGCTCTAATTCCTTCTTCGTCTTCCTCCTCCGATCACCACAAACTCTAACCCTAATAACTCTCTCCGATCATCCATTAGGAACCCTAGAGTCCTCTTCCCTAACTCGTCGGAACCCTAATCTTGGTCTTCTCCCTCAATCCTTCTCTATTACAAAACCTTAATCCGAATCCTCACTTCACATGGCCGCACCCCAAACCCTAGCTACAGATCTATACCAAAAGTAAACCCTAGCTCTCAAATCAAGTCTAAAGAGCACGAGAAAGAAGGAGATCAAGTGGATCGACGGAAAAACTCACCGTGATCGACGGAGATGTCGATCCTCTGTGACGAGCTAAGGCGAGGACGCTGTCCTCCGGCGGATTTGTGCTCTGCTGACTTCGAGGCTTCTCGACGGCTTCATCTCGAGATGGCGTCTCTACAGCGGGGATGCGAGCGTCAACAACAGCGGCGGATCTGCGCTCTACAGTCGATGTGTCGATCTCAAGGTCGGCGAGGAGCTTCTGTGGCGACGACGAACTTTGGGATCCGACCGTCGATCGAGAACTCCGGTCAAGTCACGGCGGAGTCGCGATGGCGGGGTGATGATCGGAGCAGGGGCGCTCGACGGAGGGGTGATTGAGTGATGGAATTGTCTAGAATGATGGAACATCTGTGGCAAGATCGGCATTGATGGTGCTGGTGGTCGGCACGGTGGTGACGACGGTAGTGCTCGGCTCTCGAGCAGTGAAAGGACTAAGAGATAAAGAATGTAGAGAGAGAGTGATGTGACTGGACACTGTGTGATGTCAGTCCTTAGAAAACGTGTACTATATATAAAAATAATTGTGTGTGTGTGTACAGAGGAGGAATGGCAGAGCTGGTAATTAGGAGTAGATCTGAAGGCTTTTGAAACAAATTGTAACAGATTTTCAAATATTTCAAAAAAGTAACAGATTTCAAAGAATTCAAACATTTCTTCTAACAGTTTTCAAAAGATTTTAAATATAAATTCTAACAGTTTTCTCACTAAACAGTTTTTCTTTAATTACTAATCAATAATTAATTCCGAAAATAGTTAATCAAATTATTTATCTCTTATTAGAAATCATAAGTAATATTATTTAAAACAGCTATTCAAAGTTTTGAAATAAATGTCTAGATAAAAAAAAAAAAAAAAGGATGTTGTTATAATCAACACTGATTAGTTTAAAGTACCACTAAACTTGATAATTATTATATATAGATATAACTTGAAATATTAATTTCAAATCCAAATATAAATTAACTTTAAGCATTACTAAACATTTAGGATATCTCTCCAAAAGACAAGTTTTACATGGAAATATTATTTAGAAAAATCTTTAAAAATTTACCAAAATAGGTTTAGGGAGTTACACGGTTAGCCATAACGGAGATAACTTTTGACCAAATCGTAATTTTGCAGCACTTTCGATTTCGGTGCACTCATGGTGCTGAATTTTACTAAATTAAATCACTGAGTTCATAATGTTTGACTAGTTAGTCAATGGTATGCCTCGATTTGCGTGTCATAGATTCAAAATTGGAACCGTGACTTTCTATAGCCAAAATTCTTTGTTTATATTATATTTATTTTGTAATTAGATTAAATTAGGTTTCTAGATAATTTATTCTTGAATTAAATAATATTAATTAGATTAACCCATTAGCTACCTTTTCATGATTTTTAGAGTAGGAATCTTAGAACTAACTTGTGGTTTTCGTTCACGGTTCGTGGTGCGATGATATGATATGTGTTGTAGCTTATATACCGGAGTTCCTCTGGTCCTTGATTGTGAAAATGGTATATCTAGAAAATCAAGCAAGTTTCACTATGACACTATATTACCTTTACTTTGTACTGCATGTATCTTCATATCATCTTTTCACGGTTAATTCTTCATTTATATCCTGTTGTCATTGTTCTTGATTCACAATGAATTGATTTCTTGTGCACGAGTGTAGTTCTTCTCAGTTACTTGTTTATCTAGAAGCTTAAAAATATCAAAATATTGTATAGCACGCCATTCACAGATAGCGCCAGGCCATATCTATCAAATGGTGCCTAGGAGCAAATGGCGCCTGACATCAGATAGCACAGGCTGCCACGTGGAGAGCTTTTACAAGAAGTTAAGTTGTCAGTCATAATGACTGACAATACGACAATCAAGAAAATCCCTTTGAATCCCGAGCGCACGACGTTCGAGGAGGATCCTGTCAGATCTGTCATAATTGTCAGTTACTCTGCGCCATTTATCAATAGCACAAAATGACCAACTCCTCACAGACTCAATCTTCGACGCATTTGACAATTGGCGCCACTCAACAAGATGCGCCATTCATTTACTGGCACTAATCAATCAATTATCATCCAGAAGCAGTTACAAATGACGTGGTGCACATGCCACTAATCTCGAAGAACTTACATGCGATATTGCCCATGACCAAGCGCATTTCTCTTACAGAATGGCATGCGTCCCATGCAGTTAAGCTAACCGTTCGCAAAAATGGATGAAACAGAACATGGCGCACAAAATAATATACAAATCAGTACATTTTGTACTATACGCCAGTCATTGTAACCAGGACTGCAAACGAGCCAAGTCGAGCTAAGCTTTTGTAAGCTTAAGCTTGGCTTGACTAGAATTAATCGAGCTCGAGCTCGAGCTCAAGCTTGATAAATTTTTTTTTAGAGCATGAGCTTGGCTCAAGCTTGTGTATATTAAGCTTGAGCTTGGCTTGATAAGCAAGTTTGATAAACAAGCTTGATAAGCTCAAAATCAAGCTCGCTAAGCTTGATTTCAAGCTTGTTAAACTTTATTTCAAGCTCGTTAAGCTTGATTTCGAGCTTAATGAGCTCGATTTCAAAGTAGTTAGGCTTGAATTCAAATACCTGTAATATTAACAATTTATTTATAAAAATTAAAACAAAAAAGTTCCTTAATATCAATTATTAAGGACATATAAATATACAATGCACACAACCGTATTATTATACAAATATACAAAATTAGAATTCAACAAATAAACGAGCTCCTAAACGTGCTTCTAAATGAGCCAGCTCACAAGCTCATAACGACGTCAGCTTGCGAGCTCAAACAAGCCGAGTACTTCTAAGCTTGAGCTTGGCTCGTTTATTAAATGAGCTCGAAAATGAAGCTTGAGCTCAGCTTGTTTACTAAACGAACCGAGCTCAAACGAGCTTTTATTGAGCCGAGCTTCGAGAAGCTCGCGAACGGCTTGGCTTATTTGCAGCCCTAATTATAACTGCCTGACAGTTATCCCAAAACTCTATAAAAGGAGTTCCAAATCACTTCTCAAGGCATAAGGAATGATCATAGTCTTCTGACAAGAGTTCTCGGCACTTCTCCATCACTTTTACAGCACGTTTCGGAGCTTTTCTCTTTCGACATCGCATCGTCCAAGGGATAAATTGATCGTCTTCTGATCAGATTCCTAACGTTGTACTTTTCCTTAGTCAAATTGTACTCTTGTACTTTTCTTTCTTAGTTTGTAATTAAGTTTTTTTCGAAAAACTTTTATTTTTGCAAACAAAATGGCGACTCTGCTGGGGACGACTTTCTCATCTGACGAGAAGGTGATAATTCAATGCGATATTACGTCGGTCGGCACGACGCATGATAATTTGGTCGTCAAATTCGACCAAATAGCTTAGGAAGAACTGATTGGCGCTGGTGGTGCCAACGCCACTGCCACTACCAAGCGCGCCACCACTGCTACTGCCGCAAGAACAAGGTGATGCTATCTGGACTCCGAAGTTTGCCGCCGTGCCAATCACTGATGTTGCTGCTCAAGACAAGGAAAAGCGCCCAATGGCCACTCCCTACTCTTTTCCACTCCTTGACTTGGTGGAAGACTCACTCGATTGTCCCTCTGTGCTAATCAGTGCCAGAACATATTTGAACAAGAACTCTACTTCTCTTAGCAATGCCAGGAAAATAAGTTCTGTTCAAAGTTTACTTCCTTCTGCCTATAGGCGCCGTGCCAAACACGCTGTACCAGTGTGCGCAGAACACCAAGGCCTCCTACCTACTCTACGCTAAACTGATTTACGCTTGGCTGCCCTGCGCCAATCAGGCCAACGCTATGATCTCCCCACTCTGTGCATATCAAGAATAAAATAGAAAAGACTGAAGGTGTCACAGACCGACAACTAAGTGGCTCCAGACACTGATATGCGCGCCTATCTTAATAGCGCAGAACAAAACTTCCTTAATCAAGTCATACAGTGCACCAAAAGACCTTGATGTAGTCTGCGCCAACTACTAGTTCGTGCACAGAGAGGACTTCTAAGAGCCAGAACCAACTCACCTATGCCAATGAGCTCAATACTGTCCTGTACACGCAGGGAACACAAAAGTTTAGGAATAGACATCATATTCCTAATGTAATCAAGCAGAGTCTGCCTCCTTCTTCTCTTTCTTTTCCTTCTACTATACTGATCTCCGCAAACTCATTATATAAAAATGGAAGACCACGAGTTCATCTCGTGCAGTGGTGACTCCACGAACGAACATCACTGTAACCAATATCATGAGATAGTAATCAAGTGCTGTTGTAAGACAGCCAAATGGTCTATGTTCGACCGCTTGAATTATCCTCGCTCTCCTAATGTTATCCTGATAGATGAAGATAACTCGTCTCGTGTATCAGCAACTACACACAACAAACGTCGCTATAATTCGTATGAAGTTGATGTCAAGTGCTACTGCAAGCCAGCAAAATGGTCTGTGTTTAACCGTTTGAATTACTCTCGATCTTCCAATGTGATCCTGGTGGATGAAGACGAATTGCTGTTTGCTTCTGTCAATATGACATATCGTAGCACTAGGGGTGAAAGACGCCCGAGGCATAATTCATCACGACCTTCAAGCCGACAATTTCGTAATCAAGCTTTTGACTCCTCTGAAGGAGTCTACCAAAACATACGATCAAAAGCCAAGATTTCCTCGGTCAAAGGAATCTTCCCGATTCCAACCCCGGGGGTAGCAGTCTACTAGACTTCGATACCGATAGCGAAGACTCTGATCAGACTATCTATCTACCAGCTCATCCTCCGTATTGAGAGAAGTGTCTGCTTACATGAAAAACGAAGAGAAAGACGCTTCAATTCTGTGAGACTCGTCTCACAGTATCGTATTTATTTACATATACGTATTTTGTAGTTATTTCATATTTTCCTGATTTTCAGAACGCTTTAAAATTTTTATAACCTCCAAATCCTAATTTAAATTTGTTTCTCCAAAACTAGTTAGTTTTATTAAGTTTATTAAGAGTATAGTTTTCAAATAAGCTTTTATTTAGGAGAATGGAATTAGTTACTATTAACAGCTATAGGAATCCTAATATTCTTATTAGGCCGACCAAGCTCAACTATTTTTCTCCTCTTTGTCTCAGCCTTATATAAAGTATTGGGTCACCATCAGCTGCGAGCTTTAGGTAAAAAAAGGTGGATTGGTTAATTAGCATTTAGAAGTTTCTAGATTTAGGACTAAGTAGTATGTGATTATAGAGATGGTTAGCCAATTTACTTCTAAAAAATTTTAAACTTAGTTAAAGGTTGGAACTAGTTAATTAAATAGCCCAGATTAATTATCCATATGTTCTTGGGCCTATGGCTTAGAACCAAGCCTATAAATACCCTATTTTTCCCACATTTTATTCCCACCAATATTATCCAAGCCCAAACCCATTTTTTTTCACATCCAAACCCAAAACCCAAGCCTAGAAACTCATTCCTATTAAGTAACTCCCAACCTCTTACATTCCGTAACTCCCAAACTCCCAACCTCTTACATTTTGTAACTTCCAACCTCTTATATTCCGTAACTCCCAACCTTTTACATTCCGTAACTTCCAACCTCTTACATAACGTAACTCTCAACCTCTTACATTCCGTAATGATAATAGTATATCCAGTCAGGATTGGAGTGAAGTATATCCTATTTTGACCCAATTTATCCATGAAAAATAGCAACTTGGTATTTTGAGACCTCTAACTATTAAAACGAGCGAAGGTGAGCCCTGCCTCATTTAATACAACATTTTCTTAATAAATAAAATAAATTATTTTGGTTAATATTAAATCATAAAAAATATGATAACCCATGACTTGTTGATTTAACCTGTTTAAAAGTATTTTGATGTGTATTACCTTTATATATTATTGTGCTAAACCTTATGACCAAGGTTAAGCATAGTGTGCCATGACTTTGTGACCCGAACCTAGTATAACTTGACCTAGTTAGAGAGCACAACACCTAGTTAGCACTCAACCTATAAACTAAGAAACATTATACCTTGTTACATCTTGAGGACTTGGACGTCAAATCAACATTTAACATCAATCCTTCGGTAAATCAAGGCAAGTACACTATAACATACAAAACTGTACATGATATGATTTGCATGCTTTTGTTACAAATTTTATCTTCTTTTCATTGCATGTTGTCTTTAAATTCCAAGATTGCAAGTATAACCTATTTCTCATGCAACAATCCTCTTTAACAAGAATTGTATCACATGTTGCAAGTTGTACACATTATCGACACCGGGAAGGGAAAATGCCTAGTTAATATATGATCAAAGTCCATAGTGTAGTACATGTATCCGAGCTTGACTGCACATCGTACATGTGTAGTTAATACCGTATCCCCAAGTTGTCTTTATTTACATGTTACATGTTCTCCTATTATAGCCGATCACATGTCTTTTTAAAGTCGCACTTTACCTATCTAGCCTTAACATATTTTATGAATATCTCCTAAACTCGTTATCTTTGTTTTACAAGTATCCTGAACATGTTGTCTTTACTTTATAGAATCTCTTGAGTTTGTTATTTATTTTTCAACCATGCATGTTGCCTTTTCTTTTAAACCAACCATGTCCTCTTTATCAGTTCATCCTTATCATGCCATATTAGTAGCGTAAATTGTAAGGTTGTACTTTACTCCTTTCCTGATTGGATCATTGCAGGTGAATTGACCTAGGGGGAGTTGCTTTGCAATTCATACTATGGACCTGCCATTGATATGCTAGCTCATATCCCAGAGGATGTCCCTACTGGGGAATACGTACCATATTTCTTAGTTTACATCTCGCATTTGAACTTGGTTTGTAAAACTAGTTACATTCATTTGGCTGGATTTGTCTCCATTTTATTCTTGCTTTGAAAATGTAACTAAATGACATCTTTGGACTTATTTCTAGTTTATCTCGATACTGTGATTAATATGATCTAATATAAGTTTGAAGATAATTAAAGGTTTAGAACAACTTACTACGCTGTGTCTCATAGCGTAGGCTGGATGTGTCCGACACGTATCCGAATATTCGGGAGCGGATCGTGACATGTTATTAGTGGTGGCCCATGCAGGTCTGTTTTTGCAAAATTGTGCGAACTCGTGATGGTACTTAAGTTAGTCGTACTATTGTGAGCCTACGACTAGGAAAGTGCTCATTCACAATTAGGATTAATTTGATTTTATGAGAATGATTAGGACTAGGAGACCCTTATTCAATTGACAGTTGGGTAGTTAAGGTTGCTACATAGGCCATCTGATTTAGTCGAGGATTTATTGAATTCTAGACCCTATTAGATATTTAATAAATTAATTTTCATAGAATGATATACTATTGTATTTTATACGATGATATGATTAAAGGGGGTAGACTATTCGCTTGGTAAACTAGGACTTCCTATTATTATTCCTAATCTTGATCATCTTTGCCCTCTCTAACTATCATCATATCGTAAGTCCGAATTGCTTATTTATTTCCCATTTTGCCATAAAAATTATTTTTATAATTTCTAATTCTATTATCCATATAAATCTCGAGTTAGTTTTTAATTTAAAGTTTTCTTCAATCATTTGATATCCATGAATAGAGTAGAATGTTTATACTTCTCTTGTCTTCAATTATTTCCTTCCTAATCGATTTTTTTTCAAGAGTTGAGACTTATAGGACATATACTTACACTTTTTCTATCCTGATCGTCTTGGAACTTGTTTGAATTTCTAGAATCTCCTTTGAAATTTTTATGGATATAGTTGGAATACTTTTTCCATGACTTACAATGGCAAGGCAAATGCACACTGTCGCCATTTATTTGAATTATGGAGACAGCGGGT
>JANAVB010040818.1:5102257-5227224 GCA_029216955.1 Iris pallida | reverse complement strand
ATTTGAAGACAAATTTATCTAAGGTGGGTAGATTTGTAACCCTTGTTTTCAAATTTTCAAATTTTATTTATTTTAAATACTTATGTTAGAAAAGTTTAACTAAGGATTTGATTTTGGGACACAAGAAGGTCGTACCTAAGTTATAGGGGAAGTATGGTTAAAATTAGGTAACTTATGGTCACTATGGTCTCCAGGTAGCCCTAGATATATTATTTATCTATTTTATATTTTTCTAGAATTTTTGGATATTTTTAGGTATTTAAAATTAGTGATTTTATTTTTAATGAATTTCAGGATTTACTGTAAAGTCATTCAGGGTTATTTTGAGACCAATATTTTTATTGAGCTGTAGATGACTAGAATATTTTCTAGGATTTTTTTGATTTTTTTTGGAATTTCTGGATATTTTTTAGATAATTAAAATCTATAAAATTTATTTTTATAGGCTTTTGGAATTTACTGTAGGGTCACAAGATGAATTTTGAGTTAAAATATTTTTATTTAGGTTCTAGACACTTAAAAATATTTTCGGAATTTATTTGGATTTATTTGGAGTTAAAATAAATTTTTAATGAATTTCTGCAATTAAAATAATTATTTACACACTCAATAGCACAATCAGTCATCCAGTCAGCCAGGGGCTCACATGTCGGCGCCAAACTGCCTCTTTTTTCCAATATATATATATATATATATATATATATATATATATATATATATATATATATATATATATATATATATATATATATATATATATATATGTTTATTCAATAAACCCTAATTTATTATTCCATCCTCCTTTGTGGTTTGATCTTGGAGATCTTCCAACTTCACGAGACGATTGCGATCATCCTTGATGCCCGTTTCAAGTGAAGTTTTTTTGTTAGCAGTGTATCGAGGTTAGCTATCCAAAAATATATTTTATTTTCTGTCATTATTTACATGAATTTCTGGAAATTTATTTAAGTTTTAGTTGTCCAAAAATTGACGCGTCGTACTGTTTTCGAGATTTCGGGAGATTCCGAACTCCGTTTTGTGATCCGTTTGAAGTTTTGAAAAGCTGACATGAAGATTGACAACATATAATTTTCCCAAAAATGCAGAAGTTAGTTTAATAATTTATTTAATTTGTTGAAATCAGATTTGATCGATAATTTACCGATTTGGTCACGGTTTGTCACGACCCGCTCCCGAATAATCGGGTACGTGTCGGACACGCCCAGCCTTCGTCGATGGACATGACGAAGTAAGCTATACAATACTAAGGAAACTCCAAGTCACAATGTAATGTAAAAAATCACATAATCTATAAACGTCCCAGAAAGATCACCAATATCCATCAATCAAATTATACAATGTCATCCGGAGACAAATCCGGTAAAATAAAAATATACAATGATAAAATACAAATACAATATCCCGAAATGAAAAAATGAACTATATCCTGCAATCTCCATGATACCACCATGCTCCATATGGCCTCAAGCACCTGCAACGTGTCCTGTCAGGAAAGAGCAAAATACAACCCCGACAAGAACAATATACAATGTAATATGTAATACAGAATACAAGGTGAAACCAGAATATGATAGCTGAAAATGAAACCATGGTATCATAAGTGAAATGCAAAACTGAAGACAATGGACACGACAATCAATATGCAAGGTCAATGAATACGGCAATCAATGAACAAGACAATGAACACGACAATCAATGCAAGTGTGATATTTTAAAATATTAAACTAATGTGTGACCGGCTTAAGGACCACAATCCACAATCAATCCATAATCAATCAATTCTACAAGGTGAGGCTTAATCATACGTGAGGTATACGATTAGGCTATCCACAATACCTATGTTGGGTGTGGTCACACAAAAGTTAATATTTCCTCCAATCCCCACAATAAACAATGACTCACAATGCAATGACGAACAAGGACGATGCAATCGTGTGTATCACATGTCCGATATGAGAACATGACACATGAATGTAAGACAGAAATAAAGTAAAAGCTCGAGTCGGTGTACTTGCCTCGCTTTGGAAGTACGGGAGTAGTACTTGCATGGATGAATGTCACCTGTTATATTTTTGGTACAAGTTATTAGGGTTGAAATTATTACAATTAACTACAAATGGCTAATTAGCTAAATTAATATTAGCTAACAACATACTAGCTACTATATTTTAGAAAATATATGTGCTTTGTAATTCTAGTCACAATTAACTACTAGTGAAAATACTTTTAACTGTTTTTAGAAAATATTAGAACATTTTGCTAAAATAATTATAACTCTATAAGCTTTTTAGAAACATTTTGATTTACTATAATTATTTAGCAAGAAAAATACATACTAATATATAAATATTATTTGTAACAAAACATTCATTTATAAGAATGTATTAATCAATTTATCTAACGACAATTAGTAATAATGAAAGCAATTAATGGTATTAATAATACTTTATTCAAATATTAATTACAAAATACTAGCAACATAAAATACTTTACTACTAGGGTTTACTAAAGGATATGAATGACTGAGTTTGCAATACTAATTTTAACAATTATCAATATTAACTAAGGCATTCCAAGCCTCAAATAATAGCCCCAATTATCAGGCCCAAGCCGACAGGCCAAGCCTACCAAATTCCTTAAAATCCTTACTGTTGTTACAATTTATTAACCAAATTATTTAATAATGAGAGTGATAATAAGATTTTGGAAATAGATAAAAATAATAATAGTATACAGTAAATATTTCTAGATTTGTGTAAAAAAATTATTACATATAAATGTATACACCTATGAGCTTAAGTCCAACACATATATATACAGATTTAGGTTATATGGCTCTGAGCCCAACTTGCAATAATAAACCACAAATTATCATTTGAAGCCCACTACCAAAATATCTAAGCAACATAAAAGTGAACTCCAGATCACTCTCTTCTCATTACTACTCACAGTCGCACATAACCCAAAATCGAGCCTACACATCAAGCCCAGCCCAGACACACATATGCCATTATTCAATTTATATTTATTTTAAATCAGCCCAAACACCTAATCCATTGACTGGCCCAGCCTTCACAACTGTTGCAACATAATTCTTTCTAATTTCTAACAGTCCAAACACCATACAAGCTCAACCTAGCCCAAATTCGGCCTACATAACAAGCCAAGCCCAACCGAGGTCCTACAACTGCTACTGCTTATTTAATTTTGATTCTATACTATCCCTCTAAAGCCCAGGGATAGAGCATGGAGAGCCGGCCCATATTAATCCCTAACATTATAACCCCTCTCTTCATACTCTCTCTCTTCCTCAGTCGATTTTTTTATAACAGCCGCACATTTCCTCTTCTCCTTTCTCAGCCTCACTCCAGCCCGGAACCCTAATCCTAGATTCCAGCTTCTTCTCCAGCCTATCCTGTGAAACCCTAGCTCTAATTCCTTCTTCGTCTTCCTCCTCCGATCACCACAAACCCTAACCCTAAATAACTCTCTCCGATCATCCATTAGGAACCCTAGAGTCCTCTTTCCTAACTCGTCGGAACCCTAATCTTGGTCTTCTACATCAATCCTTCTCTATTACAAAACCTTAATCCGAATCCTCACTTCACATGGCCGCACCCCAAACCCTAGATACAAATCTATACCAAAAGTAAACCCTAGCTCTCAAATCAAGTCTAAAGAGCATGAGAAAGAAGGAGATCAAGTGGATCGACGTGGAAAACTCACCGTGATCGGCGGGGATGTCGATCCTCTGCGGCGAGCTAAGGCGAGGACGCTGTCCTTCGGCGGATCTGTGCTCTGCTGGCTTCGAGGCTTCTTGACGACTTCGTCTCGAGATGGCGGCTCTACAGCGGGGATGCGAGCGTCAACAACAGCTGCTTCGAGGAAGCGCGGGTCCTCAAGAAGCAGCACAACAGTCGGGGTGATGACGACAGCTAGGCGTGAACCCGGTGGCGGTGGCTCGATCTGGCGGTGGCTCTGCTGTCGAAGGCGGCATAGTCTTCGATGCGGCTTCATAAGGTTCGAAGAGACAGCTCCACACTCGAGGAACTGGCTCGTCCTTCAATGGGTCGCATGCGAGATTCGAGGAGTTGGCACGTCTCACGAGGAGGTGCAGCACTGCAGTCGATGTGTCGATCTCGAGGTTGGCGAGGGGCTTCTGTGGCAACGACGAACTTCGGGATCCGATCGTCGGTCGAGAACTCCGGTCAAGTCACGACGGAGTCGCGATGGCGGGGCAATGATCGGAGCAGTGGCGCACGACGGAGGGGTGATTGAGTGATGGAATTGTCTGGGATGATGGAACATCTATGGCGAAATCGGCGTTGATGGTGCTGGTGGTCGGCACGGTGGTGACGACGGTGGTGCTCGGCTCTCGAGCAGTGAGAGGATAGAGAATATAGAAAGAGAGGGTGATGTGACTGGACACTATGTGATGTCAGTCCTTAGAAAGCATGTACTATATATAATAAAATAATTGTGTGTGTGTGTGCAGAGGAGGAATGGCAGAGCTGGTAATTAGGAGTAGATCTGGGGGCTTTTGAAACAAATTGTAACAGATTTTCAAATATTAACATATTTCAAAGAATTCAAATATTTCTTCTAACAGTTTTCAAAAGATTTCAAATATAAATTCTAACAGTTTTCTCACTAAATAGTTTTTCTTTAATTACTAATCAATAATTAATTCTGAAAATAGTTAATCAAATTATTTATCTCTTATTAGAAATCATAAAGTAATATTATTTAAAACAACTATTCAAAGTTTTAAAATAAATGTCTAGATAGAAATTAAAAAAATAGGATGTTGTTATAATCAACACTGATTAGTTTAAAGTACCACTAAACTTGATAATTATTATATATAGATATAACTTGAAATATTAATTTCAAATCCAAATCTAAATTAACTTTAAGCATTACTAAACATTTAGGATATCTCTCCAAAAGACAAGTTTTACATGGAAATATTATTTAGAAAAATCTTTAAAAATTTACCAAAATAGGTTTAGGGAGTTACAAATCTACCCCCCCTTAAAAAAAATTTCGTCCTCGAAATTTCAAGGGTTGTAGATATGTACACAATCTAATAAAAAGTTTTTAAGAAGCGATAAAGCTAAATGATTTTTATTTAGGTTGTAAAAATAACCAAGGACTAACAAGTAGTCACTAGACAATATGAAAGACTGTAAATGCAAGAAAACTCAGAGACAAGCCTCAAAATAGGCACTACAAGAAAATCTAGATACTACAAGCAACATAAGGAAGATAATGGTCCATCCGGCTGCGTTCTCTGCGGCTACTGATCCTCGAAGGCTGGGTCCTCCTGCTGCAGCTCTGGTGCTGGTCCCTGACGAGTGAATGCTGTAGGACAATCTCACTTGGTGAGTGGCAGATCCACAAACCAAGCACTGTCCTAACTTCTTGCGGCATTCCTCGACACGGTGTCCCGGCCTCTTGTAGTACACGCAAGATAAGTATGTCGGGGTCTGGATCTGTCTCTGCTGCCTCGGTGATTTCGGAGCTAGAACATGATGATGATGCTGATGCTGAGGTGCTGGCCGCTGAGATAGCCTCTGCTGAGGGTCAGTCCGCTTCGGTGGACCCTGGGAACTGCTGGCGCCAATGTCTCGATCCCGCTTGAGCTTTGGGTCCATCTTCTTCTCCACTCCCTGAGCAACTTTGAGGATGCTCGCAAAGGTAGTGGCCTGGCTGATCGCTACTGCATGCCGCAACTCTCTGGTGAGGCCCTTCTTGAACTTCCAAGCCCTCTCCTCTGGTGTGCTAACTAGGTTCTCCGCGAACCTACTGAGTCGGGTGAACTCCGATGTGTACTGAGCCACAGTCATACTCCCGCACCACATCCGAAAGAACTTCTCCTGGAACAGCAGTTTGAATTCTTTTCATAGAACTTGGGGTTCAGCCAACTGAGACTCCTCTCTGTACCAAGCTCTAGCAATGTCGAAAAGTCGTATGGTCGCAACCTCGACCTTCAGATCATCTGGAATCCTTGCCATCTTCAGTGTCCGCTCGAGATTTTTTAGCCACTCATCTGCGTAGACTATCCCCTCATGGCCCCAAAAATCCATCGGGCAGAGGTTCTGATAATCTCTGGCGGTCCCTGGCCTCGGCGCTGGTGGTGCTGGTGGTGCTGGTGGTGCTGGCGGAGTTGGTGAAGCTGGCTCCCTGACTCGAAGCACGTCCATGATCGTCGCTCGAAACTGCGTGGCTTGGTGGTTCTGTGCCTCCATGAACTGCTAGAACATGGCCATCATCTGAGTACCGTCGAACGTCATCGCCGGAGGAAGCGGCTGAGGCAGAGGCGATAGAAGCTGCTCCTGCGCATCGGCTGCTGGCTGCTCGCTAGTCCCTGCGTTCTTCGTGGCGACCATCCTGTAATAGAAAATAAACCGTTGATTGCTATGTCTTAGAAAATCCTAAACTAACCTAGTAAATCATAAGTAAAAATCAAATTTAGATATCAATAACCATAACCATTTTCCCACGGATCCTATGATGTGATGAGTTTTCCTTAGCTTCGCTGGTCCCCCAATAGCATTTTATAGCCTAAGTGCCATTAGGACAGAGACCTGCATGGGCCACCACTAAACACATGTCACGACCTGCTCCCGAATAATCGGGTACATGTCGGACACGCTCAGCTTTCGTCGATGGACATGACGAAGTAAGCTGTACAATACTAAGGAAAACTCCAAGTCATAATGTAATGTAAACAATCACAGAATCTATAAACGTCCCAGAAAGATCACAATATCCATCAATCAAATTATACAATGTCATCCGGAGACAAATCCGGTAAAATAAAAATATACAATGATAAAATACAAATACAATATCCCGAAGTAAAAACAATAAACTATATCCTGCAATCTCCATGATACCACCATGCTCCATATGGCCTCAAGCACCTGCAACGTGTCCTGTCAGGAAAGAGCAAAGTACAACCCCGACAAGAACAATATACAATATAATCTGTAATACAGAATACAAGGTGAAACCAGAATACGATAGCTGAAAATGAAACCATGGTACCAGAAGTGAAATACAAAACTGAAGACAATGGACATGACAATCAATATGCAAGGACAATGAATACGGCAATCAATGAACAAGACAATAAATACGACAATCAATGCAAGTGTGACATTTTAAAATATTAAACTAATGTGTGACCGGCTTAAGGACCACAATCCATAATTAATCCATAATCAATCAATTCTACAAGGTACGGCTTAATCATACGTGAGATGTACGATTAGGCTATCCACAATACCTATGTTGGGTGTGGTCACATAAAAGTTAATATTTTCCCCAATCTCCGTAATAAACAATGACTCACCATGCAATGACGAACAAAGACGATGCAATCGTGTGTATCACGTGTCCGATATGAGAACATGGCACATGAATGTAAGACAGAAACAAAGTAAAAGCTCGAGTCGGTGTACTTGCCTCGCTTTGGAAGCACGGGAGTAGTACTGCATGGATGAATGTCACCTGTTATATTTTTGGTACAAGTTGTTAGGGTTGAAATCATTACAATTAACTACAAATGGCTAACTAGCTAAATTAATATTAGCTAACCATATACTGGCTACTATATTTTAGAAAATATATGTTCTTTGTAATTCTAGTCACAATTAACTACTAGTGAAAATACTTTTAATTGTTTTTAGAAAATATTAGAACATTTTGCTAAAATAATTATAACTCTATAAGCTTTTTAGAAACATTTTGATTTACTATAATTATTTAGCAAGAAAAATACATACTAATATATAAATATTATTTGTAACAAAACATTCATTTATAAGAAGGTATTAATCAATTTATATAATAACATTTAGTAATAATGAAAGCAATTAATGGTATTAATAATACCTTATTCAAATATTAATTACAAAATACTAGCAACATAAAATACTTTACTACTAGGGTTTACTAAAGGATATGAATGACTGAGTTTGCAATACTA
The DNA here is from genome assembly GCA_029216955.1 of Iris pallida. NCBI lineage: Eukaryota > Viridiplantae > Streptophyta > Magnoliopsida > Asparagales > Iridaceae > Iris > Iris pallida. The sequence continues at coordinate 5,219,207 of JANAVB010040818.1, read as the reverse complement.
ATTTTAACAATTGTCAATATTAACTAAGGCATTCCAAGCCTCAAATAATAGCCCCAATTATCAGGCCCAAGCCCACAGGCCAAGCCTACCAAATTCCTTAAAATCCTTACTGTTGTTACAATTTATTAACCGAATTATTTAATAATGAGAGTGATAATAAGATTTTGGAAATAGATAAAAATAATAATAGTATACAGTAAATATTTCTAGATTTGTGTAACAAAATATTACATATAAATGTATACACCTATGAGCTTAAGTCCAACACATATATATACAGATTTAGGTTATATGGCTCTGAGCCCAACTTGCAATAACAAACCACAAATTATCATTTGAAGCCCACTACCAAAATATCTAAGCAACATAAAAGTGAACTCCAGATCACTCTCTTCTCATTACTACTCACAGCCGCACATAACCCAAAATCGAGCTTACACATCAAGCCCATCCCAGACACACATATGCCATTATTCAATTTATATTTATTTTAAATCAGCCCAAATACCTAATCCATTGACTGGCCCAGCCTTCACAACTGCTGCAACATAATTCTTTCTAATTTCTAACAGTCCAAACACCATACAAGCTCAACCCAGCCCAAATTCGGCCTACATAACAAGCCAAGCCCAACCGAGGTCCTACAACTGCTACTGCTTATTTAATTGTGATTATATACTATCCCTCTAAAGCCCAGGGATAGAGCTTGGAGACCGAACCATATCAATCCCTAACATTATAACCCCTCTCTTCATACTCTCTCTTCCTCAGTCGATTTTTCCAGAACAGCCGCACATTTCCTCTTCTCCTTCCTCAGCCTCACTCCAGCCCGGAACCCTAATCATAGATTCCAGCTTATTCTCTAGCCTATCTTGTGAAACCCTAGCTCTAATTCCTTCTTCGTCTTCCTCCTCCGATCACCACAAACTCTAACCCTAAATAACTCTCTCCGATCATCCATTAGGAACCCTAGAGTCCTCTTCCCTAACTCGCCGGAACCCCAATCTTGGTCTTCTCCCTCAATCCTTCTCCATTATAAAACCTTAATCCGAATCCTCACTTCACATGGCCGCACCCCAAACCCTAGCTACAGATCTATACCAAAAGTAAACCCTAGCTCTCAAATCAAGTCTAAAGAGCACAAGAAAGAAGGAGATCAAGTGGATCGACGCGGAAAACTCACCGTGATCGGCGGGGATGTCGATCCTCTGCGACGAGCTAAGGCGAGGACGCTGTCCTCCGGCGGATTTGCGCTCTGCTGACTTCGAGGCTTCTCGACGGCTTCGTCTCGAGACGGCGTCTCTACAGCGGGGATGCGAGCGTCAACAACAGCGGCGGATCTGTGCTCTACAGTCGATGTGTCGATCTCAAGGTCGGCGAGGAGCTTCTGTGGCGACGACGAACTTTAGGATCCGGCCGTCGTTCGAGAACTCCGGTCAAGTCACGGCGGAGTCGCGATGGCGGGGTGATGATCGGAGCAGTGGCGCTCGACGGAGGGGTGATTGAGTGATGGAATTGTCTAGAATGATGGAACGTCTGTGGCGAGATCGGCATTGATGGTGCTGGTGGTCGGCACGGTGGTGACGACGGTAGTGCTCGACTCTCGAGCAGTGAAAGGACTAAGAGATAAAGAATGTAGAGAGAGAGTGATGTGACTGGACACTGTGTGATGTCAGTCCTTGGAAAACGTGTACTATATATAATAAAATAATTGTGTTTGTGTGTGCAGAGGAGGAATGGCAGAGCTGGTAATTAGGAGTAGATCTGAAGGCTTTTGAAACAAATTGTAACAGATTTTCAAATATTTCAAAAAGTAACAGATTTCAAAGAATTCAAACATTTCTTCTAACAGTTTTCAAAAGATTTCAAATATAAATTCTAACAGTTTTCTCACTAAACAGTTTTTCTTTAATTACTAATCAATAATTAATTCCAAAAATAGTTAATCAAATTATTTATCTCTTATTAGAAATCATAAAGTAATATTATTTAAAACAACTATTCAAAGTTTTGAAATAAATGTCTAGATAAAAATTAAAAAAAAAGGATGTTGTTATAATCAACACTGATTAGTTTAAAGTACCACTAAACTTGATAATTATTATATATAGATATAACTTGAAATATTAATTTCAAATCCAAATATAAATTAACTTTAAGCATTACTAAACATTTAGGATATCTCTCCAAAAGACAAGTTTTACATGGAAATATTATTTAGAAAAATCTTTAAAAATTTACCAAAATAGGTTTAGGGAGTTACACGGTTAGCCATAACGGAGATAACTTTTGACCAAATCGTGATTTTGCGGCACTTTCGATTTCGGTGCACTCATGGTGCTGAATTTTACTAAATTAAATCACTGAGTTCATAATGTTTGACTAGTTAGTCAACGGTATGTCTCGATTTGCGTGTCATGGATTCCAAAATTGGAACTGTGACTTTCTATAGCCAAAATTCTTTGTTTATATTATATTTTATTTTGTAATTAGATTAAATTAGGTTTCCAGATAATTTATTCTTGAATTAAATAATATTAATTAGATTAACCCATTAGCTACCTTTTCATGATTTTTAGAGTAGGAATCTTAGAACTAACTAATGGTTTTCGTTCACGGTTCGTGGTGCGATGATATGATATGTGTTGGTAGCTTATATACCGGAGTTCCTCTGGTCCTTGAATTATGAAAATGGTATATCTAGAAAATCAAGCAAGTTTCACTATGACACTATATTACCTTTACTTTGTACTGCATGTATCTTCATATCATCTTTTCATGGTTAATTCTTCATATATCCTGTTGTCATTGTTCTTGATTCACAATGAATTGATTTCTTGTGCACGAGTGTAGTTCTTCTCCAGTTACTTGTTTATCTAGAAGCTTAAAAATATCAAAATATTGTATAGCACGCCATTCACAGATAGCGCCAGGCCATATCTATCAAATGGCGCCTAGTAGCAAATGGCGCCTGACATCAGATAGCACAGGCTGCCACGTGGCGAGCTTTTACAAGAAGTTAAGTTGTCAGTCATAATGACTGACAATACGACAATCAAGAAAATCCCTTTGAATCCCGAGCGCGCGGCGTTCGAGGAGCATCCTGTCAGATCTGTCATAATTGTCAGTTACTCTGCGCCATTTATCAATAGCACAAAATGACCAACTCCTCACAGACTCAATGTTCGACGCATTTCACAATTGGCAACAAGATGCGTCATTCATTTACTGGCACTAATCAATCAATTATCATCCAGAAGCAGTTACAAATGACGTGGTGCGCATGCCACTAATCTCGAAGAACTTACATGCGATATTGCCCATGACCAAGCACATTTCTCTTACGGAATGGCATGCGTCCCATGCAGTTAAGCTAACCGTTCGCAAAAATGGATGAAACAGAACATGGCGCACAAAATAATATACAAATCAGTGCATTTTGTACTATATGCCAGTCATTGTAACCAGGACTACAAACGAGCCAAGTCGAGCTAAGCTTTTGTAAGCTTAAGCTTGGCTTGACTAGAATTAATCGAGCTCGAGCTCGAGCTCAAGCTTGATAAATTTTTTATTTTAGAGCATGAGCTTGGCTCAAGCTTGTGTATATTAAGCTTGAGCTTGGCTTGATAAGCAAGTTTGATAAACAAGCTCAAGCTTGATAAGCTCAAAATCAAGCTCGCTAAGCTTGATTTCAAGCTTGTTAAACTTTATTTCAAGCTCGTTAAGCTTGATTTCGAGCTTAATGAGCTCGATTTCAAAGTAGTTAGGCTTGAATTCAAATACCTATAATATTAACAATTTATTTATAAAAATTAAAACAAAAAAGTTCCTTAATATCAATTATTAAGGACATATAAATATACAATGCACACAACCGTATTATTATACAAATATACATAAAATTAGAATTCAACAAATAAACGAGCTCCTAAACGTGCTTCTAAATGAGCCAGCTCACAAGCTCATAAACGAGTCAGCTTGCGAGCTCAAACAAGCCGAGTACTTCTAAGCTTGAGCTTGGCTCGTTTATTAAACGAGCTCGAAAATGAAGCTTGAGCTCAGCTTGTTTACTAAACGAACCGAGCTCAAACGAGCTTTTATTGAGTCGAGCTTCGAGAAGCTCGCGAACGGCTTGGCTTATTTGCAGCCCTAATTATAACTGCCTGACAGTTATCCCAAAACTCTATAAAAGGAGTTCCAAATCACTTCTCAAGGCATAAGGAATGATCATAGTCTTCTGACAAGAGTTCTCGGCACTTCTCCATCACTTTTGCAGCACGTTTTGGAGCTTTTCCTCTTTCGACATCGCATCGTCCAAGGGATAAATTGATCGTCTTCTGATCAGATTCCTAACGTTGTACTTTTTCTTAGTCAAATTGTACTCTTGTACTTTTCTTTCTTAGTTTGTAATTAAGTTTTTTTCGAAAAACTTTTATTTTTGCAAACAAAATGGCGACTCTGCTGGGGACGACTTTCTTATCTGACGAGAAGGTGATAACTCAATGCGATATTACGTCGGTCGGCACGACGCATGAGAATTTGGTCGTCAAATTCGACCAAATAGCTTAGGAAGAACTGATTGGCGCTGGTGGTGCCAAGCACGCCACTGCCACTACCAAGCGCGCCACTACTGCTACTGCCAAGAACAAGGTGTATGCTATCTGGACTCCGAAGTTCGCCGCCGTGCCAATCACTGATGTTGCTGCTCAAGACAAGGAAAAGCGCCCAATGGCCACTCCCTACTCTTCCCCACTCCTTGACTTGGTGGAAGACTCACTCGATTGTCCCTCTGTGCCAATCAGTGCCAGAACATATTTGAACAAGAACTCTACTTCTCTTAGCAATGCTAGGAAAATAAGTTCTGTTCAAAGTTTACTTCCTTCTGCCTATAGGCGTCGTGCCAAACACGCTGTACCAGTGTGCGCAGAACACCAAGGCCTCCTACCTACTCCACGCTAAACTGATTTACGCTTGGCTGCCCTGCGCCAATCAGGCCAACGCTATGATCTCCCCACTCTGTGCATATCAAGAATAAAATAGAAAAGACTGAAGGTGTCACAGACCGACAACCAAGTGGCTCCAGACACTGATATGTGCGCCTATCTTAATAGGCGTAGAACAAAACTTCCTCAATCAAGTCATACAGTGCACCAAAAGACCTTGATGTAGTCTGTGCCAACTACTAGTTCGTGCACAGAGAGGACTTCTAAGAGCCAGAACCAACTCACCTATGCCAATGAGCTCAATACTGTCCTGTACACGCAGGGAACACAAAAGTTTAGGAATAGACATCATATTCCTAATGTAATCAAGCAGAGTCTGCCTCCTTCTTCTCTTTCTTTTCCTTCTACTATACATGATCTCCGCAAACTCATTATATAAAAATGGAAGACCACGAGTTCATCTCGTGCAGTGGTGACTCCACAGAACGAACATCACTGTAACCAATATCATGAGATAGTAATCAAGTGCTGTTGTAAGACAGCCAAACGGTCTATGTTCGACCGCTTAAATTATCCTCGCTCTCCTAATGTTATCCTGATAGATAAAGATAACTCGTCTCGTGTATCAGCAACTACACACAACAAACGTCGCTATAATTCGTATGAAGTTGATGTCATGTGCTACTGCAAGCCAGCAAAATGGTCTGTGTTTAACCGTTTGAATTACTCTCGATCTCCCAATGTGATCCTGGTGGATGAAGACGAATTGCTGTTTGCTTCTGTCAATATGACATATCGTAGCACTAGGGGTGGAAGACGCCCGAGGCATAATTCATCACGACCTTCAAGCCGACAATTTCGTAATCAAGCTTTTGACTCCTCTGAAGGAGTCTACCAAAACATACGATCAAGAAGCCGAGATTTCCTCGGTCAAAGGAATCTTCCCGATTCCAACCCCGGGGGTAGCAGTCTACTAGACTTCGATACCGATAGCGAAGACTCTGATCAGACTATCATATCTACCAGCTCATCCTCCATATTGAGAGAAGTGTCTGCTTACATGAAAAACGAAGAGAAAGACGCTTCCAATTCTGTGAGACTCGTCTCACAGTATCGGTATTTATTTACATATACGTATTTTGTAGTGTATTTCATATTTTCCTGATTTTCAGAACGCTTTAAAATTTTCTATAACCCCCAAATCCTAATTTAAATTTGTTTCTCCAAAACTAGTTAGTTTTATTAAGTTTATTAAGAGTATAGTTTTCAAATAAGCTTTTATTTAGGAGAATGGAATTAGTTACTATTAACAGCTATAGGAATCCTAATATTCTTATTAGGCCGACCAAGCTCAACTATTTTTCTCCTCTTTGTCTCAGCCTTATATAAAGTATTGGGTCACCATCAGCTGCGAGCTTTAGGTATAAAAAGGTGGATTGGTTAATTAGCATTTAGAAGTTTCTAGATTTAGGACTAAGTAGTATGTGATTATTGAGATGGTTAGCCAATTTACTTCTAAAAAATTTTAAAGTTAGTTAAAGGTTGGAACTAGTTAATTAAATAGCCCAAATTAATTATCCATATGTTCTTGGGCCTATGGCTTAGAACCAAGCCTATAAATACCCTATTTTCCCCATACATTTTATTCCCACCAATATTATCCAAGCCCAAACCCATTTTTTTTTACATCCAAACCCAAAACCCAAGCCTAGAAACTCATTCCTATTAAGTAACTCCTAACCTCTTATATTCCGTAACTCCCAAACTCCCAACCTCTTACATTTTGTAACTTCCAACCTCTTATATTCCGTAACTCCCAACCTCTTACATTCCGTAACTTCCAACCTCTTACATAACGTAACTCTCAACCTCTTACATTCCGTAATGATAATAGTATATCCAGTCAGGATTGGAGTGAAGTATATCCTATTTTGACCCAATTTATCCATGAAAAATAGCAACTTGGTATTTTGAGACCTCTAACTATTAAAACGAGCGAAGGTGAGCCCTGCGTCATTTAATACAACATTTTCTTAATAAATAAAATAAATTATTTTGGTTAATATTAAATCATAAAAAATATGATAACCCATGACTTGTAGATTTAACCTGTTTAAAAGTATTTTGATGTGTATTACCTTTATATAATTATTGTGCTAAACCTTATGACCAAGGTTAAGCATAGTGTGCCATGACTTTGTGACCCGAACCTAGTATAACTTGACCTAGTTAGAGAGCACAACACCTAGTTAGCACTCAACCTATTGTAGGCCTCAAAAATGAAAGTCACGCTGAGTTGATCAGAACAAGTCCAACAGTCACGCTGAATTGATCAGGACAATATTTCAAAATCACGTTGGAAAACAGCTCATCATTTGTCAAAGTGTAATTATGACTGACAGCACAACAGTCGAATAATGTCTTCTCGTATGCCACGTATGCACAGAACTCGAGAGATCACAGCCGCCTATTGCATGACTTTTGAAATCTTCTTCAGCAAGACTCAGCCTTCACCAAGTTGGCGTACCAAAAGAGCTTCTTGTCATTTAATGCGACTGACAAAAGCAATCACTATCAGAGATTTTGTGTCAGTCGAGGCACGTCGAATCAAGACAGCTGGCAGTCCTGCCTCAATCGAGCGTGGATTATGTTCCTTCCCAAAGTTCGCGTATATTTTGAGCTTTCTATCTCAAGTTTGCGTAGATTCTGAAGTTTCTTCCCTCAAGTTTGCGTGAATTTTGAAGCTTTTTGCCCCAAGCCTGCGTGGATTCTGAAGCTTCTTTCCCCAAGTTTGCGTGGATTTTGAAGCTTTCTGCCCCGAGTTTGCGTGGATTTCGTCTTCAACAAGTCTGTGTAGATTTCATCAAATTGGAGTACGTGGCAGCCATGCCACTGATCTCTCGCCTGCGTGTCCTGTAACTTGCACACGACTCATGCATGATCGTCATGTGTCCAACAGTTACAGGCCACGTCCAGTAACTGCTCACAACCTTGCGTATGTTAAATCCTGCGTGATTTTCAACTAGGCACAGGCTGTGAAGACAGTTATCCTTTCAGTTATTTTTGACTCTATAAATAGAGTTCTTTTTCTCATTCATTGTACAGATACATAGTTATCTAACTTACTGTCAAAATTTTGAGAGCTTTTCTTCTTCGCATAGTCCAAGGGATAAAGCGATCGTCTTCTAGATCGAATTCCTACAGTTATAGTTTTCCCAGATACACAATAAATAAAGTGAATTTATTTATGGAAAACAAATTGGCGACTCTGCTGGGGAAAACCATCTCCTCTTCTGAGATGGCAACAACTCAATGCGACACTTCGTCAGTCGGCTCGACGAAGAAGGTGATGACGATCCAATTCGATCAACTCGCCTATGAAGAAATGCAGCGGGCTAAGAGTGGCAAGCCCACTTCAGCCTCCATCATCACTGCCAAGTCGAAGGGACATTCTGTCTATGTCCCTAAGAATCAGTTGGCAGTCAATGGTGAAGTCCCTGCCACAGTGTCTACTCCTAACACTGGCAAGAACTCTACTGCAAGCACGCACACTCTTGTGCGCTCGAAGATGACAACAACCAAAAATCATGCTGACAGCACTGGCTCCTTAGCCAAATCTGTTCCAGCGTGTAATCTCAATCCTAAAGGTCACGCTAACAGTACTGGCTCCTTAGCCAAATCTGTTTCAGCGTGCAAATTCAATCCCAAAAATCACGCTGACAGTACTGGTTCTTTAACCAAATCTGTTCCAGCGTGTATTTCCAAAATCAAAAATCACGCTGACAGTACTGGTTCTTTAACCAAATCTGTTCCAGCGTGTATTTCCAAAATCAAAAATCACGCTGACGGTACTGGTTCTTTAACCAAATCTGTTCCAGTGTGTAATTCTAAAATCAATAATCATGCTAACAGTACTGGTTCTTTAACCAAGTCTGTTTCAGCGTGTATTTCGTCTAAGAAGAATAGCTCTTTAGCTATCTCTTTTTCTTTGCCAAGTTCTACTAGAACTGGGGGTGGTCTTCCACACAAAGTCCCTTCGAAAAGGAATAACTCTTTAGTTGTTTCTTCTGCTCCTGTAGTTTTTACTTCAGGAACAGCTTTATCTGACACTTTTGTTAGTCAAAGAAAAGGAGATGGTCTTTTGACTACTCTTCCTTCTGGACATTCTATGTCTCAAAACTTGAATGAGTCTAAGAAGAAACATTCCTTAATGTCTTCTTCTATGACTTCTTCAAATTGGGCACAGAATTTGTCCATTAGAGAGGGTTTGTTACCAACTCCTAATCAGGGGGATGGTTCTATTTTTCCTTTTCTGCAAATATCCAGATCAATGGAAGGAAAACTCCATGTGTCAAAAGCCAATGTGTCACCTCCAATTGATCTAAGAGCAAAACTTAATCAAATTCGTTTGGGAAATACTTCTGGTGTTAAGAAACCACATCAATCGGAAACAAGGTTAAGAGATCCAGATGCAGAGTATGCTAGAAACTATGTGGCTCATATTAATCACTCTCTGTATAATCAAGAGCCATCAAGACCCAAGAACAGGAAATATACTCCTAGCAATACACAAAGAGTGTTCTCTGATCTACCTCAATCTTCACAAACAGATTTACGAGAACACCTTCAACAGAAGAGAAGGAGTAATTCTGTGACAATGGACCATGCTGAATGTGACTACCAGCCAAGAGTCATAATTCAATGTAGATGTCAATCAAATGTTCAGGACTATGTTGATCATGAATGTGATTTTCAGTCGAGAGTCACAATGCAATGCAGATGTCAAACAAAACGACAATCTGTCTTCAATTGGATTCAGTGTGAACCTATGCCTGATGAAGATGAGCCTTTGTTTGCTTCTGTCAACATGACCTCTCGGGATACTGGGGGTAGAGCTGATAGTCCAGATGGAGTATACAGAAACACCAGAGCAAGAGTCTTAGCTTCTAGTCAAAGAAATTTGATTTCTGAAGATGATTCTGAATTCCTTGGAGAATCTAACTTCCCACCTCTTCCTACTGGGGGTAGTTCTCCTATAATTGACTTTGATGCACAAAGCAATGATTCAGAACAAACAACATCCACTAGTTCATCAATAATCCCTCGTACAGTCACGACTTATATGGTTGATGGGAATACTGATAAACCTTCTTCTTCCTTGACTCCTCAAGAACAAAGGATTGCTTCTTTGGAACAGCAAATGAAGTCTATGGCTGATACTATGAAGTCGATATATGAACTCATGGCAACTCAGATACAAAACCGACAGACTATACCAGATGCCATACCAATCGACACTGTTATAAGTCCAGTACAAGTTCCTCCAGCAATACAATCCAATACTTCTGGACCAGCTCAACCAAATCCTAGTCTCTCTGGAGCTGGGGGTAGTGCTTATAATGCTGTTCCTCCTCCCAACTATTCTCTACAAGCTACAACTCCACAATCTTCCGGAGTTGTTAATGAAGAATTGAGGAATCTCAAAACTCAATTCGAGGCATTCAAACAGAAGGATGGTTTACAAAGATTAGGCATCAAGCAACCTTATCCGATAGAATGGAAGCAAGTATCATATCCTCCTAAATACAAGCCTCCTACTATCTCATTCTATGATGGAACCACTTCTCCAAGTCAGTTTATTAATCACTTTGAAGTGATGACTGATCAATTGCAACCAAGCGACGCCCTCCTTACTCGGGTGTTTGTTGGATGTCTCAAGGGAACAACTTATGAATGGTATAGAAGTCTCCCAGATGGGTGCATTACCTCATTTGTCAGTTTTAAACAGATGTTTCTTGAAAGGTTCTATGAAGGGCTCAATGACATGACTATGTCTGCTCTTATTAGAATTAAGCAGAAAAATAATGAAACTACAGAAGATTTCATTGAACGATTTCGAAGAAAAGCTCTGAAGATGCCTCTTGGAACTCCTGATGCTGTCACTATTGACACATGCAAATCAAATTTGTTACCAATCATCAGCATGTGGACAGGATCCACCCAATTTCAAGACTGGCCTTCTTTCATAGTTAGTGCTAAGGCCGCAGAAATTAGTGCTGAAACCTTCAAAGGTTTAGGAGTGCAGATGACTCCCAAAGAAACAGGTCAAGGTGCTAACAATAATGCTAAAAACAATGCTCGCAAGGGAAAAGAAACTCTTAAAGTTAATCTTCAGAGCAAAGATGCATCAAATGTGCAAACTTCTCCTACTTCTATAACCCAACAAACAAGAGCACCTCAACCCAAGGAAGAATACTCTTTCAATGATGACGATGTCCTTGGTATCTTTGAATGTCTGCTAAAAGGTAATAAAATACAATTACCTGAAATCAAAAAACCTGATGAAGCTGGTAAGACAGATCATCCCAAATACTGTCCATACCACCGAATGTTGGGTCACACAATTCGTACATGTTATGTACTGAAAGGAAAGATCCAAGAAATGATTAAATCTGGAGCTATCTCGCTTACTCCAAAAGAGAAGACCGTCACCTCCAATGTCGTCTCTATGCAATTTGGAGATTTCCCTCCTCAACTCCTTGAAAGTGGGATCGTTCCTATTCCCAAGGTAACTCTTGAAATAGTGAATATTCCTCCTTTACAATCTGAAGGATTAGTGCCAATCACTTTGGAAACAGGAGAAATCATGTGGATCCATCCTGATTTAGTGGCAGATTTTGAATCGCCTTCTCCTCAAAAGACTACTTCTCGAAAATCCAAGAAGGCTGGAAAGATTAAGTCATGTCATATGACTTCTCTTGGATCTATCTCTGACACAGAACCAAAAGACAAAGAAGAAGCACTTGCTGGTGCTACTAGAACAGGAAAATCTTATCTAAAGGATTATTCCAAAGATCCTGAGGATACTCCTGATACCCCTCCTGCTGATAAAGACGCTCCTAATGTTCCTCCTGAAGAAGAATCATCCACCGTACCTGTTCCTTCAACTATCCCAGTTGAACCTGTTTCTTCCAAGCCTACAGCTCTTGAGAAAGGCAAACAACAGGCTCGGTTTGATAAGCCAATCAAGAAGTCCTCTCCTCTTGGACTTCAGAAGCCTTATAACTTTGACATTTTAGCTCAACTTGCTAATACTCCAGCTAGAATGTTCCTCTTTGAACTTCTACGTCTTTCCAAAGAGACTCGAGAGACGCTAAGTGAAGCACTTCTTCAGGCAGACTCTTGTCTTGCACAGTTAAAAAAGCCAGATACAGAACCTGTCACTTGCTTATATTACAACAGTGTACTGGAGATTATCCCAAATATCACCTTTACACAAGATGACATGCTACTGGAGGATAATCGACATAATCGGCCTCTCTATTATACCGGTTATATCGATACAATGAAGATAGATCGTATCCTCATTGATCCAGGGTCTGCTATAAGCATAATGCCAAAGAGTCTGTTGGATGAACTAAAAATTTCTCTTCACAAGCTTTCCAAGACAGTTACTACTATCCTGGGATTCAATCAAAGCAGGAGTGAGCCCTTGGGAAAGATTCACCTGAAGCTTCAAATAGGTGATTTCAGATCCAAAGTCACTTTCTATGTGATCGAGATCGTGGGATCCTACAATCTTCTTCTTGGGAGGCCCTTTCTTCATGAAAATAATATGGTGCCTTCTACTCTTCATCAGTGTTTTAAATACATTGATAGCAATGGAAGAGTACAAAAAGAAGTTGCTGATATAAATCCCTTCCATGGGGTTGAAGCCTATTTCAATGATTCCCGGATGTACAAAGAAGAGTATACAAGGGTGATACAAGCTATGGAGAAAGAGGATTCACAAAGTGAGACTTTAATAATTCCTGTTAAAAGTCGAACTACTCAGCAACAATCTCCCAAACCCTCTGGAGAAAGTTCTTTCATCATTCCGATGACTGGACGGATCTCTCCGTTACCTCAGTCGTCTGCTCAAGATACACTGATCATTCCTGTCAGTGGGCGTACTGCAATTCCTGCATCTTCACATGTGAAACAGGATACTCTGCTAATTCTAGTTGGAAGGCGGATTACTCTTCCATCTCAAGTTTCAAGGGAGCTCACCTCTTCTGAGCCATTTGTTATCGATCTTAATCGAAACAATGCTTCTTCTCGTTCATCTTCTCCCCCTTTAGTCATTGACTTGGCTAAGACCTCTAAGGCTCAGCCTTCTCCCAATGTAAATACTGTTGCTTTTACATTTAATGAAAAGTCTCCATCTTTGCAGTATGTTGATGTGTGTAATTATGTTATTTACATTTGTTAGATGACTTGAACACAATAACCATAGGAGTTGTATAGACTGCTCATACAGATGTATCCCTAGAACCAGTACAATCTTCGTACTTTCTAGTTCCCAACAGAAAGCCAGGAGATATCCCAATATTCTTCTACAAAGGGCCCCAAAATCCTTCTAATTTCGAAGATGAGGACAAAAACGATGATACTGGAAGATTACAACTACGTCGTTATAGTCAGCAATCTAAAGACATCATTAAAAATATGGGCTATGACTTCAGAATGGGCCTCAACAGTGGAAAAGGAAGAAAAATGCCTGTCCGGATTCCTCCTCTGAAATACGGGAGGACGAAATGCGGATTGGGTTATACTGCTCCTACTCCTTTCATCAATATTGTTCATGAAGATCCCGAATCTGACGAAGATAAGAGATCTGATTCTTCCAGTACCACTTCTTGGGATTCCGATACGAGTATCGGTGATTTCTACTGCAATATTCTGTCTTCCAACATGGTCTCCATTGACCATTCTGAAGAAAGTGATGAAGACGAAGAAGAATTTGAAATCTCAATTGAATCAGAACAATGGGCCCAAAGGTTAGATAATCAATGGGAGTTCCGTTTTGAGCAAAAAGAACCTCCAACTGAAGACAAACTTGTTCAAATAGATGTTGGTGAAGAGGGATCTCCCAAACCAATATTCATCAGTGAAAGTCTTTCAGAAACTGATAAGCAAGTCATGATCAAACTCATTCGTGACTACATCGATGTCTTCGCTTGGAGTTATGAAGATATGCCAGGACTTGATCCACAAATCGCAACTCACAAGCTCAATATCTTGCCGAATGCTAAACCGGTCAAACAACAACAGCGACAATTTCGTCCAGACATCATGGATGCAATTGAAGCTGAAGTTAATAAACTCATGGCCTCTGGGTTTATTAGAGAGGAACAACATCCCGATTGGGTGGCTAACATAGTTCCTGTTCTTAAAAAGACTGGCAAGATCAGAGTTTACATAGACTTCCGCGATCTCAATGCGGCATGTCCTAAAGACGAATTCCCTCTACCAATCACTGATGTCATGATCGATAATACCTGTGGGTTTGAACGGATGTCGTTCATGGACGGGTATTCTGGGTACAATCAGATTAAAATATTTCCAGATGACGAGAAGCACACTTCTTTCAGAACGCCGATCGGTACATATTGTTATACAGTTATGCCGTTTGGTCTCAAGAATGCAGGAGCAACTTATCAACGAGCTATGAGCACTATATTCCGTAAACATTTACAAAAAATAGTCGAATGCTACGTTGATGATATTGCAGTCAAAAGTCGACAAAAGGAGGATCATATCCAAGATTTGAAGACTATATTTGATCTAATGCGTAAGCATCAATTAAAGATGAACCCTACTAAGTCCTTCTTAGGCGTCTCTAGTGGTAAATTTCTTGGCTTCGTCATTACCTCTAAAGGTATACACGTGGATCCCGAGAAGATCAAAGCCATCCAAGAGATGCGTCCTCCACGCACCTTAAAAGAGCTACGAGGATTTCAAGGAAGGATCGCTTATATCAGGAGATTCATCTCTAATCTTTCAGGACGCTGCAGACCATTCAATAAACTTATGAAGAAAGGTGTTTCTTTCGTCTGGAATGATGAATGTCAGAAAGCATTCGATGATATAAAACAATATCTGATGAGCCCTCCAGTATTGGTACCTCCCGTCTCAGGAATTCTATTTCTCCTATATACCCGAGCAATGAGTCATTCATTGGGTGCATTACTTACTCAAAAGAATAAAAATGGTCATGAACAAGCCATTTACTATCTCAGTCGTACTATGATCGGAGCTGAACCTCGATATTCACCGGTCGAAAAAGAATGTCTAGCTTTGATGTTCGCTGTTCAAAAGACACGTCATTATATCATTGGTCAGACTATTCATGTCATCTCCAGAATCAATCCTATACGGGTCATGATAAAGAAACCTAGTGTTTTGAATTCTAGATTGGCTAACTGGGGAATCCTACTTGCTCAGTATGATATGTATTATATTCTTCAGAAGTCAGTCAAAGGATAAGCTTTGGCTGATTTTCTGGCTGCTCATTCAATTCCAGAAGATTCAAAACTCTTTGATGAAATCCCAGATGAAGTCCTAGATTCAAACCAAATTGCTGAAGAAGATCCTACTTGGCGTCTATTCTTTGATGGAGCTTCAAGGATAGGTCCTAATGGTGATATTGTCGCTGGAGTTGGAATCGTTCTTGTATCGCCAGAAGGTCTTGCTATCCAAAGAGCTTATTCTCTTGATCAGCCATGTTCAAACAATGTAGCTGAGTACAATGCGTTACTCATTGGTCTTCAACTCGCTAAACATCTGAATATTCGACATTTGGAGGCGTACGGAGACTCTAAACTCATTGTCAATCAGATAAGGGGTACTTATGAAGTTCGCCATCAAGATCTGGTTCCTTATCATAAATCAGCTATATCTATGGCTTCTTCGTTTGAAGAATTCTTCATTGAACATGTTAGGCGAGCATGTAACACAGAAGCTGACGCTCTTGCTAATCTTGCGGCGGTGTTAGCTATCCCGATTAGACGACAACAAATGATTGTTGTTCGCAATCGAGAGCTATTCCATCTCGAAAACAATCTGACTATAGGACTTCCAGTTGACATTGAAGAATCAACATCACATGACGTCAATACAACAAGAGGATTTGGATTCAGTCGTAAATCTTTATCATCTTCATCTGATTCTAGCATGGAATTCATCTTCAGTAATTCAGCTTAGACTCAGAATACAGATAAAGATTGGAGACTTCCTTTCTTAGATTTTGTATTGTATGATATTCTTCCAGATAATCCGAGTGAGGCAGCATCTATCAGACGACGATCACTCAGATTCTATTACAATCATACTACAAAAACCTTATATCGTCGAGCTTATGATGGTTTACTTCTTCGATGTGTTGCCGGTGACGAGGCTCAACAAATTATTCGCGAAGCACATGATGGAATTTGTGGAGCACATCAGCCTGGACCAAAACTTCAAGACCGTATTTGACGTATGGGTTATTATTGGCCCACTATGGTATCAGACGCCATCGAGTATGCAAAGAAGTGTAAAGCTTGTCAAATCCATGCAGATTTTATTCATCAACCCTCAGAATTTCTACATCCAACGGCAGCATCATGGCCCTTCGAAGCTTGGGGCATGGACATTATCGGTCCGATCAATCCGCCGTCATCAAAAGGTCATCGATTTATTCTCGCAATAACCGATTACTTTTCCAAATGGGCCGAAGCCATTCCTTTATCTGAAGTTAAGACGTCCAATGTCATCAGCTTTATCAAACATCATGTCATCTACAGATTTGGTATTCCTCGACGCATTATTTATGATAATGGACCATAATTCGTCAGCCAAAAATTTACTCGATTCTGTGACGATCACCGAATCAATAATGTGGATTCTACCGCATATAATTCGACAGCTAACGGATTAGCAGAAGCTTTCAACAAGACCATCATCAAACTCCTAAAGAAGTTTGTCTCTACTAACAAACGTAATTGGAGTGAGAAGCTCGGTGAATGTTTGTGGGCTTACCGTACTACAGTTCGTAATACTACTAAATGTACACCTTTCTCTCTGGTATATGGATGCGAAGCTGTTCTTCCATTAGAGATTCAAATTCCTTCTTTATGGATAGCAATCACTAATGAACTTACCACCGAGAATAATGATCATCTTCGACTTCAGGAATTAGAAGCTCTGGATGAGAAGCGATTATTTGCTCAACAGAATATCGAATTCTATCAAGCTAGAATCTCAAGAGCTTTTAA
The DNA here is from genome assembly GCA_029216955.1 of Iris pallida. Taxonomy (NCBI): domain Eukaryota; kingdom Viridiplantae; phylum Streptophyta; class Magnoliopsida; order Asparagales; family Iridaceae; genus Iris; species Iris pallida. The sequence continues at coordinate 5,202,187 of JANAVB010040818.1, read as the reverse complement.
TAAGAAAGTCAGAGTTCGAGCATATCAAAAAGGAGAACTTGTTCTAACAGTCAGACGTCCTATGACTATGACTCATATGAGCAAGGACAAATTTGACGCAAAATAGGAAGGTCCCTATATCATAAGCAGAGTTTTCTCAAATGGAGCTTAACAACTCTCAGAACTGGATGGTCGAAAAGTTATGATGCCTATTAATGGCAAATTCCTTAAAAAGTATTATGCATAAATGTAAATACTTGTAAATCATCAGACAAGTTCATGTTTATAAATAAAATTTTTATTTTATTTTAATCATGAATGATAGTACATAATTTTAAGGAAGATCACTATCATCCTTCCCTACATTTGGACGCGGGCCACTGCCGTCCTTCTTGAAAACGCAGTCAGCAAAAGAGCCAAGAACCTCCTTGCTGGAATCCATGAGGAACTTGCAAGCGACCATCCTCATGGCTTCTTCTTCTTCAGTCCTTCCTGGTTCGAGCAGGAAGTCCAGAATGTCCCCGGGGGGCTTGGGTGCAGACGAACCTTCGCCTGCTTTTACTTCCTTCGGTTGAATTGGATCGACAAGGCGTTCTTCAGTGCCCTTCTGAATCTTCGGGGCGATTCCAGCTTTCTTGGATGCTTCTTCAGATGACATTTTTATGTTGAAGAATGAAAGTGTTCATTCTAGTCAGAATTCTGCTATATTTATAGGCAGAAGTTCTTCAAATAATGAAGCATCACATTCATCCGACGGTTCACACATTCATTAATGTCCGACGGTCCATCCGTTCATTTATTACATTCATCCGACGGTTCATTCGTTCATTTATTACATTCATCTGACGATTCGTCCGTTCATAATCGTCTATTATAGGAATTCGTTATTTATCATGTTTTCATAACCTCTGAATAAATGCCGAATCTACATGCTCATTTGTTATTTTCTATTCTTGACCTCTGCATAGAAATCAATCTATTTTTTTTCGAGTTCCTACATATTATCACGTCCACATTACCTCTGATAATATTGAGTACTCTAAATCAGAAAAGAAGATTTCATTATCTATCATGTCCACAATTCATTCAAATACAAATCATTGAGCATAGAAAAATTATCATTTCCACTCTCATTTCATCATAAAAAGTCTATTACATTTTCTTAGACTTTCTTACAAATCATAATGGAAATCTATTACAAATTTTGGATTTTCATTCTACACCACAACAATAACCTAATAGAGATCTATCTTCTTCTTTGGATCTTCTCCGTCGGACCTTCTCCGTCAGGTTCGTTGTTGGTGGCAGTTCCTGACTGTCTGGGTTCCAGTAGCGACCAGAACAGCAGGAATCAAACTCTAGTCTTCTCTCTCAGACGAGAGGAGAACCACAGAGTATGGCAGCCCGAAGGCGTGTTGCTGCCAATACAACTGGTGGATTGGGAGCGACCTTTCAAAGGAGATAGAAATGTATTCCACATTGGGATACAATTCCTAGTTCTCCTGTGAAAGAAACTCTACTACCCGATTTCTTGGGGTAGAGTTGACTCCACCATCCAACTCTCGTGTATAAAGGCTCTTCCTACCATCTGAAGAAGACCCTTCTGTCCCACGAAGAGTTCTGAGTTGTCTGATTTACGCATCAAAAGCGTATAAGCTCCCTGATGTAGGTGTCAGCAGAATATTCTCCACAGCATCCAAATCACCAATGCCAGTCCTGAAGAAAATTTTTAGCCGAGCTTCTGCAGAAAACAGCAAGGAAAAAGATATTAAATCAACAGAAATATCATTCTCATTAAGCGTGCATTTGTCAAACAGAGATAGGCGTGTATTGTTCAGTCAGAAACAAAAGCTCATCTTCAATAGTAAAAATGGTACGCGTACTTACCATCAAGTTTGGTGCTAAGGATTAGCAAACCAATGTCTGGTATAGTGCACAGAAATCGAACTTTAGAAAGCATTGCTTTCCTGTTTGAGAATGAAATCTCACAAAAGATTTATTCTCAGAGAAGAAGAAGAAGAATAAGGAGATGAGTATCTGTGAAACTCAGCTACCTATTTAAAGGACAAAGTACAAGCCTATTCTTGGAAAAGATCCGAGTTAAAAGCGCTCATAATCACGGAATGAGTGTCACGTGTACTTTGGAAGACAGCGCAGCAATGGAAACATTCAAAGAGTGCCACTTAATGTTCTTCATTAATGCACGCTGTTCAAAACAAAAGTTGTACTGTATTTTTTTCAAGATAGGCACTGATGGCCTTACAAAAGAAAAAAAAGAGTGCAACATTTTCAAAAGAAGCATAAAAGACACGCTCTATTTTGCAGAGCGACTGAGCTTAGTGCCCAGTTCTTCTACGCTCTTGACCCCCATACGGTATAACAGAGCATTCAACATTTCACGCTGTTCTGCAAGGCTGCATCTATTGGAAGAAGACGAGCCATCCAGGCCAAAATAGCTCAAGAAATTCTTGGCTAGTTGTGTCGGGTCATTTTTGAACTCGAAGACAAAAGGCTCCGGTTCCTTACCCCCAAAAGTAGGGTCGCCATGGGAATAAAAACCTAACTTTTTTGCTTCTTCCTCAGCTTTCTCCTTCGGTGTCATGTTGACGTGAGATGAACATCAAAGCTGAATTCTCTCCCTGTTTACATAACAGAGCTTACCGGCGGTTCATATTCCACCATAAATTGGATGCAATCAGTCTCGAAAAATGAAGAGTCATCATGACATTTAATAAGTTCATTTGGATGTTTTCAAAGAACTTCGAAGTCTTTTCGACTTCCGAAAAATTTGATGTCATCTCAACGTGACTAAATTTATTTTATTATCTCGTTTTCAAAGTATTTCGAAATAATTTATCATTTTTTGAAAACTTTGAAGGGGGTTTTGTAGGCCTCAAAAATGAAAGTCACGCTGAGTTGATCAGAACAAGTCCAACAGTCACGCTGAATTGATTAGGACAATATTTCAAAATCACGCTGGGAAACAGCTCATCATTTGTCAAAGTGTAATTATGACTGACAGCACAACAGTCGAAGAATGTCTTCTCGTATGCCACGTATGCACAGAACTCGAGAGATCACAGCCGCCTATTGCGTGACTTTTGAAATCTTCTTCAGCAAGACTCAGCCTTCACCAAGTTGGCGTACCAAAAGAGCTTCTTGTCATTTAATGCGACTGACAAAAGCAATCACTGTCAGAGATTTTGTGTCAGTCGAGGTACGTTGAATCAAGACAGCTGGCAGTCCTGCCTCAATCGAGCGTGGATTATGTTCCTTTCCAAAGTCCACGTATATTTTGACCTTTCTATCTCAAGTTTGCGTGGATTCTGAAGTTTCTTCCCTCAAGTCTGCTTGGATTTTGAAGCTTTTCGCCCCAAGCCTGTGTGGATTCTGAAGCTTCTTTTCCCAAGTTTGCGTAGATTTTGAAGCTTTCTGCCCCGAGTCTGCGTGGATTTCGTCTTCAACAAGTCTGCGTAGATTTCATCAAATTGGAGTACGTGGCAGCCATGCCACTGATCTCTCGCCTGCGTGTCCTGTAACTTGCACACGACTCATGCATGATCGCCATGTGTCCAACAGTTACAGGCCACGTCCAGTAACTGCTCACAACCTTGCGTATGTTAAATCCTGCGTGATTTTTAACTAGGCACAAGCTGTGAAGACAGTTATCCTTTCAGTTATTTTTGACTCTATAAATAGATTTCTTTTTCTCATTCATTGTACAGATACATAGTTATCTAACTTACTGTCAAAATTTTGAGAGCTTTTCTTCTTCGTATAGTCCAAGGGATAAAGCGATCGTCTTCTAGATCGAATTCCTACAGTTGTAATTTTCCCAGATACACAATAAATAAAGTGAATTTATTTATGGAAAACACCAATAAACTAAGAAACATTATACCTTGTTACATCTTGAGGACTTTGGACGTCAAATCAACATTTAACATCAATCCTTCGGTAAATCAAGGCAAGTACACTATAACATACAAAACTGCACATGATATGATTTGCATGCTTTTGTTACAAATTTTATCTTCTTTTCATTGCATGTTGTCTTTAAATTCCAAGATTGCAAGTATAACCTATTTCTCATGCAAAAATCCTCTTTAACAAGAATTGTATCACATGTTGCAAGTTGTACACATTACCGACACCGGGAAGGGAAAATGCCTAGTTAATATATGATCAAAGTCCATAGTGTAGTACATGTATCCGAGCTTGACTGCACATCGTACATGTGTAGTTAATACCGTATCCCCAAGTTGTCTTTATTTACATGTTACATGTTCTCCTATTATAGCCGATCACATGTCTACTAGCTTTTTAAAGTCGCACTTTACCTATCTAGCCTGAACATATTTTATGAATATCTCCTAAACTCGTTATCTTTGTTTTACAAGTATCTCCTGAACATGTTGTCTTTACTTTATAGAATCTCTTGAGTTTGTTATTTTATTTTTCAACCATGCATGTTGCCTTTTCTTTTAAACCAACCATGTCCTCTTTATCAGTTCATCCTTATCATGCCATATATTAGTAGCATAAATTGTAAGGTTGTACTTTACTCCTTTTCTGATTGGATCATTGCAGGTGAATTGACCTAGGGGGAGTTGCTTTGCAATTCATACTATGGACCTGCCATTGATATGCTAGCTCATATCCCAGAGAATGTCCCTACTGGGGAATACGTACCATATTTCTTAGTTTACATCTCGCATTTGAACTTGGTTTGTAATAACTAGTTATATTCATTTGGCTGGATTTGTCTCCATTTTATTCTTGCTTTGAAAATGTAACTAAGTGACATCTTTGGACTTATTTCTAGTTTATCTCGATACTGTGATTAATATGATCTAATATAATTTGAAGATAATTAAAGGTTTAGAACAGCTTACTATGCTGTGTCTCATAGCGTAGGCTGGATGTGTCCGACACGTATCCGAATATTCGAGAGCGGGTCGTAACATGTTATTAGTGGTGGCCCATGCAGGTCTGTTTTTGCAAAATTGTGTGAACTCATGATGGTACTTAAGTTAGTCGTACTATTGTGAGCCTGCGACTAAGAAAGTGCTCATTCACAATTAGGATTAATTTGATTTTATGAGAATGATTAGGACTAGGAGACCCTTATTCAATTGACAGTTGGGTAGTTAAGGTTGCTACATAGGCTATCTGATTTAGTCGAGGATTTATTGAATTCTAGACCCTATTAGATATTTAAGAAATTAATTTTCATAGAATGATATACTATTGTATTTTAATACGATGATATGATTAAAGGTGGGTAGACTATTTGCTTGGTAAACTAGGACTTCCTATTATTCAATTCCTAATCTTGATCATCTTTGCCCTCTCTAACTATCATCATATCGTAAGTCCGAATTGCTTATTTATTTTCTATTTTGCCATAAGAAATTATTTTTATAATTTCTAATTCTATTATCCATATATGAATCTCGAGTTAGTTTTTAATTTAAAGTTTTTTCTTCAATCATTTGAATATCCATGAAATAGAGATTAGAATGTTTATACTTCTCTTGTCTTCAATTATTTCCTTCCTAATCGATTTTTTTTTCAAGAGTTGAGACTTATAGGACATATACTTACACTTTTTCTATCCTGATCGTCTTGGAACTTGTTTGAATTTCTAGAAGCTCCTTTAAAAATTTTATGGATATAGTTGGAATACTTTTTCCATGACTTACAATGGCAAGGCAAATGCACACTGTCGCTATTTATTTGAATTATGGAGACAGCGGGTTCACTGCAGCCAGCAGCGCACTGGCAAGACATGACCCCTAAGTTGACGTAATTTTAGGTAAGCATAAGTTATCGAATTTTATTAAAACTATGCCCAATTGCTCTATTTTGATCTTAGAGTTGTTATGTCAATAATGGATAGAGTTAATAGAATATTCGATACCATATCATATTTAAGTCATGAAACTAAGGGTTTACTACAGCCAAATGTACACTGGCAATGCATAAATTCTCGATAAAATAACTTCGAATATGCTTACGATTTTCGAATATTGTAGAGACTACATCCTTTTTGGCATATAACTATTGATTTTCATGGTTCGTAATTTCATGCACCCTCACTTGAATTCGATTTAGTTCTTATCTTCCTTTCTTGAACCTTTATTTCTTATCTTTTGTTTTCATATCGTTATTAGGTTTCCAAGTAATCTTTTAAACCTATTTTTATTTATTTCCACTAGATACATAATCGTATCTAGATTTGATAATCGTGCCTAAATTATTTGGGTTAAACAGCGAATCGTGCCAAAACAATTTCGATTTGATCATTCTTAAACGATTTAATCGCGACTAGACTATTTTGATTATATTTCGATCGTGCTAATTCACATCTTTTCTTTCGATTTTATCCGTGATTATGCCTGACTAACTGATCATAAATCGTATCATCTTCTTAATTATATTCTTTATCGTGACTATTCGTATCGATTGATCGTATCATCTTTTGATTATATTCTTAGTCATGCCTAGTCGTATCCTTTGAAATTTTGGGGACAAATTTTTTTTATGTATGATAGATTTGTAACCCCCAAATCCTGATTTAAATTCGTTTCTCCAAAATTAGTTAGTTTTATTATGTTTATTAAGAGTATAGTTTTCAAATAAGCTTTTATTTAGGAGAATGGAATTAGTTACTATTAACAGCTATAGGAATTCTAATATTCTTATTAGGCTGACCAAGCTCAGCTATTTGTCTCCTCTTTGTCTCAGCCTTATATAAAGTATTGGGTCACCATCAGCTGCAAGCTTTAGGTATAGAAAGGTGGATTGGTTAATTAGCATTTAGAAGTTTCTAGATTTATGACTAAGTAGCATGTGATTATAGAGATGGTTAGCCAATTTACTTTTAGAAATTTATAAAGTTAGTTACACCGTGTTTGGGAACTTTTGTAGGGAGGGAAAGAAAAATTTGAGGGGAAGGAAAATGGAGGAGAGTAAAAAGAAAGAAAAGTTAATTTTTTTTCCTTCCTTTGTTTGGATGGACAAAAAGTTGGGGAAGAAAAATTTTAAAAATAATTTTTTTATTGTTTATGGATAGAAATATAATTACTATTTGGTCCTTGGTATTCTCAAATGATAATTTATCATTATCTTTATGAGGGGTGGTGGGGTAAATTCACTCAAATTCCTCTCATCTCTCTCCATTTTCCTTCCACTTTTGGGAGAAATTTTTTTAGTGGGACCCACCTACTTTTTCCCTCAAATTTTTCTCCCCATTTTTTTTCCTCATTCCCAAACACCATCATTTTTAATTTTTCTCTCACTTTCTCCTCAACTTTTTCCCTCCTCCCATTTTCCTCCCTTCCCAAACAGTACCTTAAAGGTTGAACCTAGTTAATTAAATAGCCCAGATTAATTATCCACATGTTCTTGGGCCTATGGCTTAGGACCAAGCCTATAAATACCCTATTTTCCCCATACATTTTATTCCTACCAATATTATCCAAGCCCAAACCCATTTTTCTCTTCACATCCAAACCCAAAACCCAAGCCTAGAAACCCATTCCTATTAAGTAACTCCCAACCTCTTACATTCCGTAACTCCCAAACTCCCAACCTCTTACATTTTGTAACTTTCAACCTCTTACATTTCGTAACTCCCAACCTTTTACATTCCGTAAATCCCAACCTCTTATATTCCGTAAATTTCGACCTCTTACATAACGTAACTCTCAACCTCTTACATTCCATAATGATAATAGTATATCTAGTCAGGATTAGAGTAAAGTATATCCTATTTTGACCCAATTTATCCATGAAAAATAGCAAATTGGTATTTTGAGACCTCTAACTATTAAAACGAGTGAAGGTGAGCCATGCCTCATTTAATGCAATATTTTCTTAATAAATAAAATAAATTATTTTGTTTAATATTAAATCATAAAAAAAATATGACAACCCATGACTTGTAGATTTAACCTGTTTTAAAGTATTTTGATGTGTTTTACCTTTATATTATTATTGTGCTAAACTTTATGACCAAGGTTAAGCATAGTGTGCCATGACTTTGTAACCCGAACCTAGTGTAACTTGACCTAATTAGATAGCACAACACCTAGTTAGCACTCAACCTATAAACTAAGAAACATTATATCTTGTTACAACTTGAGGACTTTGGACGTCAAATCAACATTTAACAACAATCCTTCGGTAAATCAAGGCAAGTACACTATAACATACAAAACTGTATATGATATGATTTGCATGCTTTTGTTACAAATTTTATCTTCTTTTTATTGCATGTTGTCTTTAAATTCCAAGATTGCAAGTATAACCTGTTTCTTATTTAACAATCATCTTTAACAAGAATTGTATCACATGTTGCGAGTTGTACACATTACCGACACTAGGAAGGGGAAAATGCCTAGTTAATATGTGATTAAAGCCCGTAGTTTAGTACATGTATCCGAGCTTGACTGCACATCATGCACGTGTAGTCAATACCGTACCCCCATGTTGTCTTTATTTACATATTACATGTTCTCCTATTATAGCCGATCACATGTCTACTAGCTTTTTAAAGCCGCACTTTACCTATCTAGCATGAACATATTTTACGAGTATCTCCTAAACTCGTTATCTTTGTTTTACAAGTATCTCCTGAACACGTTGACTTTGCTTTATAGAATCTCCTGAGTTTGTTATTTTATTTTTCAATTATGCATGTTGCCTTTTCTTTCAAACCAATCATGTCTTCTTTATCAGTTCATCCTTATCATGCCATATATCAGTAGCATAAATTGTAGGGCTGTACTTTGCTCCTTTCCTGATTGGATCGTTGCAGGTGAATTGAGCGAGGAGGAGTTGCTTTACAATACATATTATGGGCCTGCCATTGATACGCTAGCTTATATCCCAGAGGATATCCCTGCTGGGGAATACGTACCCTATAGTTTAGTTTACATCTCACATTTGAACTTGGTTTGTAATAACTAGTTACATTCATTTGGCTGAATTTGTCTCCATTTTACTCTTGCTTTGGAAATATAACTAAGTGACATCTTTGGACTTATTTCTAGTTTATCTAGATACTATGATTAATTTGATCTAATATAAGTTTGAAAATAATTAAAGGTTTAGAACAGCTTACTACGCTGTGTCTCATAGCGTAGGCTGGATGTGTCCGACACGTATTCGAATATTCGGGAGCGGGTCGTGACATTTTCGTATATTGTAGATTTTTTCCTTGACTGACATACCGCCAGTATTTCGGTGTATACCGACGACATACCGCTCGGACAGATTTTCTACATTTTAGATATTTTTGATTTCAGATATTTTCATGAATAGTATTTTTGATATTGTCGTAAATATTATTTTGGATATTTTGATGAATAGTGTTTAGATATTTTCATGAATAGTGTAGATACGTCATATTATCCAATGGATACTTGGTTTTCTTTGGATGGCTAGGATTGATCTAGATTGTGACATGGATCACAATCCGACGGTCACGGTCTTGGCAATTACATCTTGTCGAATTACTGAACAACCTTAATTATTGTCATTTTTGTTTTCTTTGGTATTGATAGCTCATTTTATTCCAAAACTTATTTTGTTAAATATGTTTCCCTCATGATTTTAGTTATGTACATGTTTATGTATTTGATTTGATCTAGGTTTTGATTTTCTGTTAAAACCCAACATTGACTTAGTAGAAAACATTGGTATCACAAGTGATACTGGTGGTACCATCATGTATCTTGGTCACATATGTTATATGAGGCCCTCACCTAGTTTGTATACCATAGATTTTGAGTTTGGTGGAAATCAGAACCCGTTTCGGTATCCCGAGAACATATTTTTGGAGTATTTTGAGGTATTGATCTATGAAATGCTTTAATTTGTGAAAACTAATACTCCTATGTTATAGAGAATTAAATTTCATGCGATTTTGACTTTTGCAAATCCGAATTTCGATTTAAAATAAAGTTTTTATTGCCGAAACAAGTTTTGGCAAAATTCTGGAACTTCGTTGCTGTCTGGGAACGGTATACCGGTGTATACCGACAGAATACCGAATTTATACCCTAGAAACTCTCTGTCTTTGGCCGGAATACCAATTTTGGATTTTTTTTACTGTCTTTGCCCCTTTTGTTCGTTTTTGAGATTTTCTTCGACTGTAATGATTTCTTAACATGATTAGATGACCTTGTATAGTTAGATAATGATGTACACCTTATATACACTTGACACTAGCACGTTCAATTATTATTCTATGTCATGTACTTACTTTTTATTTATTCTTTCTCACATGCCATAATATGGCTTTCCTATCGACTCTTTCTTACATGCTATGATAATTATTGCCATGTCTTCTTTGCTTACTAGATAGTTGTCCATCGTGGCGCACAAATATTACATGTCTTTTCCTTTCTTACATGATAGTGGCATGTCATGGCGCACTCCCGATTTTTTTATAGTGGCTCGTCGTAGCGCACTCCTTGCTTCCAGTTTATTACATTTTCTTGTTGTGACTTATTATAGTGCACTTTCTTGTATTGTCCAATCTTGCATATCATGTCTAGGATGGATTCTGCGGAATAGCACACCCAGAATCTAGCAAGAAAATGTTAAGGACTAAACAACTAGCTAGATTACCTAGATGCATTGGGAGGGAAGAATTTTTCGGTTGCCTGCAAGCCCTTTATTTTGGCCCTTACATGATAGATTTGGAGCTATTTGTCATGATGAGCACACTTCCAACATACCGTCGAGTGTTGCACCTTTTATATGTCTATATGATACATTTATTTCCCGGGCGATGTATCGTCTATGCACCTACACTTAGGGTACATTTGTCTTCCGGGCGATATACCCACTATTATATGTCTTAGGGTACATTTGTCTCCCGAGCGATGTATCCACTATTAGATCTTAGGATACATTTGTCTTCCGGGCGATGTATCCACCATTACTTTTTTTTCTTTTGGCCTGGATAAGTCGGGTAGTCTGCAGGGCAGGTAACTGAATCGGATTTCTCAAAAGTGCATATGTTAGTAATTAGGATTGTGATAACCCTAGTTAGTTAATGTATAAAGCCGTACTCATTGCTTGGCCGTGATTGTTGTATGGAGTCCAGTCTAGTCTAGTTTTGTCTAGGCAGTGTCCGGATTTATTTATTTCAGTACATCATTTTTTGTTTTACTTTTGCTGGTAAATGGTTAAAGACTAAGTTCTGTTCAGGAGAAGGTTACAACCCCGGTCCTTGTTTGGTTTACGGGTTGTAACTTGGGTTCCAGAATAGTTCCTAAGTCATCTTATCATTTGTCGTACTATATAGTTCTCACATGCTCTCATGTCCCAGTTATCTAACATGCTCACATGTCCCAGTTATCTTACATGCTCATATGTCCCAGTTATCTAATATGCTCACATGTCCCAGTTATCTTACATGCTAATGTGTAACATTTCTCTTACATTGTTCACTTTATCTCATATGTTCACATGCTTTCGTTAAATTCACATGTCTACAGTTTACATTATGTCACATATTATTTACTTTATGCTCCATGTTGCTTTGCTTATTGTCTTTTCTATTCTCGGGATATGGTAGTGCACGAGTCTCGATCCGCACGTACTTATTTCTGTCTATATCTGTTGTTATGTTAGTTATTGTTGGTTTTAGTTCATAGTTTGGCTTTCTTTCTGGTACTTGCTATTGGGGGTCTGACCCCACTAGTTTTGTTTGGCCAGATCTGACAGAGGAGCCCGGAGGATCTTTTATACCATCTACTCGACGGTGACCACCCAGAGCACTAGAGTACCTTAGTGGATTTTCTATTCATTCTCCCACTAGTTATGTACATTTTTTTTAATGGCGTTTAGCCTCCGAGCACGTGTTTAGCTCATGTTTTAGATCTTGACATTTAGCCTACGGGCCTAAACATGATTTACGTTATTCCAGACTATAGCTAGAGCTAATTATGTATGACTGTTACTCTTGCTAGTTCTCCATTTTGTATTACTAGTTTTATGATCATCCATGTATATATAGTTTGTGACACTTTATTATTTTATGTCTGATGATCATACTTCTTGTACTTTGTATATTTACTTATGATTGAGATACCTAGGATCTTTTGACCTAGGATTGACTGTTGGATTGTAGTAGTAACCCCCATATCTTGACAGCTTTGACCGCATCTCGGGGTACTGGAGTACTCTGGTCTATGTAGCTGGCCTTATCCGTCCCGACTTACCTATATTCTGGTTCTGGGACATGACATAGGTTTTTATTGGTAGCCCATGCAGGTCTGATTTATCAGATATGTGGGGGTTACTGATGTTTAGATATCTCAGTCACAATTCTCCTTTATTGATATCCTTCGTATTATTCTATATCATTGATCCTTTGACCTGATATCTGCCTTGATCGTTGATCTTTCATGTTCCTTTGATTTGATCCTTGTGTCCTTTAACTTTCACGGGTACTGTTCGAAATCCTTTCGATCATCTTGTTTGGGTTCTACCGATGGCAGGTCAGTATCCTTCTGTTAGGCCAGTTCTGGAGGATCAGTCTCAGCATTCAGGGGCAGAGTTCAGAGTCGACCCGAGGGCAAAGATGTCAGTCCAGCTCGATCAGCTAGCTGTGCCCATGCAGTCAGTATTGCCAGTTCAGCCAGAGTCTCATCAGTCTATACTAGTGGTAGGCCAACATCTTGTTGAGGCATCGCCAGAGTCAGGGCATCATGTACCACTAGTACAGTCAACAGTCCGAGTAGAGGTAGTGTCAGATTAGCCCGATGTGCATGCATTCCTAGGGATCATCAAGGAAATGATGGAGTCACAGTAATAATGGGATCTCGTTCTCCAGCAGAGTATCCAGATGTTGATAGATCGTAGTGGACAAGGAATACAAGAGGTATTTCAAGCCGAGGACTTGCAGCCAGAGGGAGTACAGATTGGAGCCAGGTAGTACTAGTCATCCAGCCAGTCAACATATCGAGACCAACCTACTGTAGAGGCAGTACGAGAGCATGAACATATAGTTAGGACGACCACATCCAGAACTGAGGGTCGTAAGAGGTACCATGCACCCATGTCAGGCTTTTTACCTCGACATCCCTCACCAGTACCAACAAACAATCGTCCATACTAGCACAAGAAGTTACCAATCGTATGTTCCTTCTATGGAAGGGGAGGGCACACTCATCTTACTTGCCGGAGGGGCAACTTTCTATATTTGTTGTACGGATCACCATACCACTTGATAGGGATTTGTCCCTGAAGGAGTTCAGCTGGATCGTCATCCTTCCAACCAGCAGTTCCACAATTCAGGGCACCAGCACCGGTTCAGCAGCATCAGGCTCAGAGGCCTTTACCGACGCAGTCCTATACATTCCAACAGCAGAGGCCTCAACAGTATATGTAGGCCCAGGCTCAGAGACAGAGAGACCAACATCAGTATCAGACAGAACAAGAAGGATGTACCTACTGTGGAAAGTTAGGGCATCTCAGATAAGGTTGTTGGGCGGCCAATAGGCGATGCTTTCGCTGTGGAGCAGAGCACCATTCAGTTAGCACTTGCCTTTATCCGACATCTCGAGGACGACCAGCTACACCAGATGTACCACTTCAGTCCTTTCAGTCGTCTCCGTCATTACCCCCAACAATGGATGAGCAGTTAGGGCCAATACTAGATGTTCAGCCATTGGCGCAGTACCCACTGCCATCGCAAGCAGAGAGGGTCAGGCAGCACAGAGCGCAGTTGTATGCGCAGTCTCAAGGGCAGCTCTAGTATCTGCATGAGGGTAGTACTTCGAGGGTCTCAGGTACCATCTTTATGGTCTTCTTTCAATGACGCCCTTTTGATTCATCTATCAGTAGCAGGCCAGGTAGTGGCAGTATATCTTGGTTCCCGTCGACGGCCTTGTATCCCACCTATATCTGGAGTACAACGGTAGGCTTGACTTAATCCGTGAGTTAAGGCGAGTTTCTTATCCCACTCTTCTGTCTAGGTATCTTGTGATACATGATATATATCACGTGTCTCGACTACGAAGATATGTCCTGGATAGAGTCATGTCTTAGACTGAGTCGTTGGTATCGACTTACTTTGAGACTTGACCTTTATCTATTTTGGGAATCAACGTAGGCTAGCGAGGACGGGTCGCTACTCAACTGACTCAAGAGACATATTTATTCATATGCCTCCAGCCCTTCTTGATTGTGGTCGTGCTATTGCTTACACATTTATTTATATTACTTTTGTGTTTATCTTACCTACATGCGATGCTTTGTTTTGATTGTCATGATTTTTAGCTTTTGGGTTTGGTTTTCATGCTTGACTAGCCTTTGGAAATTACGAGGACGAAATTTTTTAAGTTGTGGAGAGTTGTGAGACTCGTCTCACAGTATCGATATTTATATACAGATACGTATTTTGTAGTATATTTCATATTTTCTTGGTTTTCGGAATGCTTTAAATTTTTTCCAAATTGTAGATTTTCTTCTTGAACGGCATACCGCCAGCATACAGGTGTATACTGACGGCATACCGCTCGGACAGATTTTCCACATTTTAGATATTTTCGATTTCAGATATTTTCATTAATAGTGTTTCCGATATTTTTGTGAATAGTGTTTTGGATATTTTGATGAATGGTGTTTAAATATTTTTTGTGAATAGTGTAGATGCATCCTATTATCCAATGGATACTTGGTTTTCTTGGATGGCTAGGATTGATCTAGATTGTGACATGGATCATAATTCGACGGTCATGATTAATTCCCCTTCTATATATACCCTCTAACTTTTTCTCTTCTCTCTCTTTTCATTCTTTCCTCCATTCCTCTTATCTTTCATTCCTCTTCCTCAAGCTTGGCATTGAGGCCTAGAGTGTGCTTTCGTACCCCTCTTGGTAGTGGAGTGGAAGATTAGGATTGGAGCTTAACCTAGGCAAGTATATCTTGCCGAATTACTAAACAACCTTAATTATTGTTATTTTTGTTTTCTTTGGTATTGATAGCTCATTTTATTCTAAAACTTGTTTTATGAAATATGTTTTCCTAATGATTTTGGTTATGTACATGTTTATGAATTTGGTTTGATATATGTTTTGATTTTCTGTTAAAACCTAATATTGACTTAGTAGAAAACATCGGTATCAAAAGTGATACTGGTGTTACCATCATGTATCTTGGTCACATATGTTATATGAGGCCCTCACCTAGTTTGTATACCATGGATTTCGAGTTTGGTGAAAATCAGAACCCGTTTCGGTATTCCGAGAACATATTTTTGGAGTATTTTGAGGTATTGATCTATCAAATGCTTTAATTTGTGAAAAATTAATACTCCCATGTTGTAGGAAATTAAATTTCATGCGATTTTGACTTTAAAAATTCGAATTTCGATTTTAAATGAAGTTTTTATGGCCGAAACAAGTTTTGGCAAAATTTTAGAATTTCGTTGCTGTCTGGGAACGGTATACCGAATTTATACACCAAAAACTCTCGTCTTTGGCCGGAATACCGATAGAATACCGGTGTATACCGTTGGTATACCAATTTTGGTTGTCTTTCACAGTTTTTGCCCCTTTTTGTCCGTTTTTGAGATTTTCTTCGACTGTAATGATTTCATAATATGATTAGATGACCTTGTATAGTTAGAGAATAATTGTACACCCTATATACACTTGACATTAGCACATGTTCAATTATTATTCTATATTATGTACTTACTTTTTATTTATTTTTTCTCACATGCCATGATATGTCTTTCCTATCGATTATTTTTACATGCTATGATAATTATTGCCATGTCTTCTTTGCTTACTAGATAGTGGCCCGTCGTGGCATACTCATGTTACATGTCTTTTCCTATCACGACCTGCACTCGGTAGGAGGGCGCGAGACCGTGGGTACGTCCAGCCTACGCCGCAATATCGGCAGTAGAACGCTGTCCTAGGTCTCACAACTACTAAACACAATATAATATACCTGTCAAATATACTCTCCATATGGAGGACAATCTCAGAAAGATATAACTCAATCACAAATAGCTAAGGAGGAATAACAGCACGATATGGAAATAAGTAGATGCCAAAGTGCAATACAAAGCAAATAGAAATAAGTCTAAGTGTCATCAGTACATCTCAAAGAGTATATGAAATAATATAACATCTCAGAAGATATCTGGAGACAAATCCAGACAAATGTCCTAGCAGTCTAATCTAGGCACTATTGGTGTCTCCTCTAGGCTAGCTGGATCCTCCTGGTGATCCAGGTCGCAAGTGTCGTCTAAGTCTGCACCAAAATAAGTAGTGCAGAAATCCTCCAAGTTATCTGTAAAGTTTTGTCAACATATCCGGTCAGGATTGGAGCGGAGCACATAACTCTGAAAGCAGTTTCATTACATGGTAGAAAATATAGAACTAGCAATAGAATAATATACATGACATGCTATAATGGAAATACAGGAATATATAAAATACATATAAGTAAAATGAGTACATAAATAGAATAAAGAACATATATAAACTGTAATAATATAAGTGATTTAGAGCACAAGATAGTTATATGATTGGTTTAGGTTGTACATGAGTATTCTACGGTAACTCCATTATACGTGAAGGTATAATCGACATATACATGAGTATACTAGAGGGATTAATCACATAACTACTTATACTCCCCTACCCCAATCAATACATAAGGATCCGATCAAGATACGTTACGTACACGGTTGTTAGCTTGCACATGAAGCACATGTGAGCACATGAGAGTACATGAGAGCACATGAGAGTACGTGAATAATACGAATACAAGGAGTACATGATGTACATGATAAAGCACATGAACATGAAATGCCAGATGTACCCGATAAGGGGATAACATCCCATGGCAAGATCCATATAGTACCAATTTGTGTTAATAATGTGTCAGTATCAAGTAAAGTAGTCTAGAGCAGGTAATATAGATACTATTATGATAAAAATAATCAGAGAATGTACTCGCCTGATATCCTGAGCAACAACTATGTATCGGTATCTAAACTGGCATCACAAGGACCTATTATGAATTTACAGGGTTACAAAGTGTTCTAGGGTAAACAATAGTGTCACGACCCGTACCCTAATTAGGGGCACGAAAATGTTGGTACGTCCAGCCTACGTCGCAGTATCGGCGGTAGAACGCTGTATAGGTCGTCTACAATATCTATCAACTAACAATATGAATCATATAACCCGTCATCTCCGCACGGAGGTATAATATGACATCTCAACTATATAAACTCAATCACAAGTCTAAGGAAGATAGAGCACGATATGGAATCAGATAAAAGGAAGAAACTAAATAAATAGTAGAGTTATCACATCACACAAGTTTAGGTGTCTATCACAAATAAGTACATATCCTAAAAATGAATAAGTCTCAACTAACAATCGGAACAATCCGATACAACATAAAAACTAATAGTTCTAAACTATATCTAGGGCAATATCTACTGAGCAGGATCCTCCTCAAACTCTTGTGTGCCACCCTCGTATGCCTCGTAGTAGGTAGGACAGTCATCTAAATCATCTGTAATATTTTGTCAATGTACCAGTCAGGATGGAGCGAATACATAAACTAACAACAATTCCAGTAAATTGATAAAAACTATACAGACTGTAAGTAGAGAGTATGATAAATGATAAAAAATAGAGCTACCAACATGTAATCATCAACTGACAATGGTACTATGAAGAATGAACGATGTGAAGGGTACAATATAAAAGAATGGAAATAAATAGACAACATGTAAGTACAGTCCAGAGAATATGACAGAAACAATAAATACTATACATACTATGTGTTTGAAATACTAGTTTCGAGATATGATCGGCTTGGGAACTTGTACAATAGCTACATGGCCTGGTTAATCATGCGTGAGATGTACGATTAACACTTACAATGTCTAACAATTACAATAGGAATTTGATCACATCTCTTACTAGGATTTCTCCCGCCCCAACTAGTACAGTGGATCCAACCATGATACATTACGATACACGAACAACGTTTTATGAAACTATCATGTACAATGTCTAATGAACATGTCGTATACAATGGCAATACGATAAGCATGGTAACATCTCAAGACGGGATCCAGAAATACCAATCTGTGTGACCAACGTGTCGAGAATCAAATATAGCATCGCTAAATACAAGAATCATAGTAGATATCAAATACTGAAGAAAACTATCAGAGAATGTACTCGCCTGATATCCTGAGCAACTGAATATAAAGATGTCCGAACTGGAGTCCCAAGGTCCTATTTAGAGCAATACAGGTTATAATGTGTTCAATATGTAAAAATTGAAGTTTGCAATACATTCTACATGATTCTAAGTCAATCTAGGTCAAAGTCAACTCTTGGTCAACTTTGGTCAACTAAGTCAACATCTAGGGTCAACTATCTAGGGTTTGGTCAAACTCTAGTCAAACAAGGTTAATCTAGCCAACCCTTAGGCACACTAGTCTATCTATACAATATATATATATATATATATATATATATATATATATATATATATATATATATATATATATGTATATATATATATATATTATATTATATATATATAATATAGATCCTATACTCTATATATTGTACCCTATACTTATATTACTCTATTATCTCAAAACCAAGACATTTCTATTATATTACCTATGTTAATCCCACCTTGCTCTCATGAGGTAGGCTAGTACCCTCATCACACAACCAAACACTGAACTAACTAATACTCTAATTTAACTCTAACCTCACATATGACACACCTACAAATAACTTAACCTCTCCTATACTCATACAACATGCACATATATACATCTATCTATAAAGTCACCCATATATAGCTATCAACTTACTGACACTACCTCTAAATCCTAATTTCAGATACACAAACACACACAATTTTTAATACTTAGAACCCTCTAATCACTTCCAATACCATATTCATGAACTAAACCCCAAATAAGATACTAACTTATCTGTTTAACCCTAACACCACTAGGACATCAATTGATACCTAGATAACTACTCACTAACCACTCTAACATTTACTCTTAACTGGACACATTTGAATACTAAAACTCAAACACTAAAACCTTGACACTGCCCTATGCTCACTGATCAAGGATTCACTGGCTTATAGGCCCATGGTGAATGACCTACTGCCAAGTTAGGCAGGGCATCCTGTCCATGGCACAGGGCCAAGTGCCCTGCAGTCAGGTGCTGGCCCTTCCCAAGCCCTTCACTCGACCCTGCCACTAGGGACTGACCATAGTAGCCAAACATGGCCTGCTGCATTGGCCATTCAAGGCCAATACTCCCTGCACACTACCACTAGTCTCCTATTCTCTACCTATTCAACTAACACAGGCTTCACTCAATAACTCCTGTACTCAAAGGAACATGGCACTCTAACACTCCTATATATTTTGGATACTAACTATCACTCTAACTCCCAACCAGTGACCACACAGGCCTTGCAAAACCTTCCTGTAGGATCCAATATCCTGCACTCAATCTCAGGAACTGGAAATCATAGCCCCAAATCCAACTCACAGTCACAGACATATAAGATCCCCAATTCTCAAGAAATTTGAGAATGCTACTCAAATAACATATGTATATATATAGACATATATATCCTCACATCTATATATAACCACATCTTATAGATATATACATTTCCAATTCTCCCAACTGTATATAATGCAATATCAACTCAAATAAGAACAACACTAAAGCTCCTACCTCCTAGCACTAAGAAATCTGAGATTCAACCCCACAACTCAACTCAATCATCGAATATCAAAACATCGGGAAAACTATACAGTAGCCTACACTATACATATATGTAACCCACATACCCATATGTATTCACATTCAAAAATACCTATATATACAATACATGTAAACCTACAAATAGGAAGGGGTGTGTGTGTGAAAGTGTGTCAGCAAGGGTGTATCTAAGTGTCCAAAATGAGTCGTATCCAGGTGCCAAAAATAGTGTCGAACAGAGTATCACATGTATCAGAAAACTATGTACAACAGTGGGCTCGTGCGTGTGTGTCGAGTCCAATTGGACACGATGTGTCCAATCAAATGTTGTGTGGTCGTGTCACAGGGTAGACTAGGTATACAGGTGTGTGTGTGTCCAATTTATTTGTGTCCTAGTCGTGTCGTGTCAGGTAACCAAACTCGTATCAGAGACGAATTTTTGCGTGTGTACATGCAGTTAGTGACATCTGCGGGTTCGATAACTCCCCAAACACTAAACCAAATCCCCCTAAATTTTGGGTACACACTGAAAGTCATGGTCTCCACCTATATACCAAATTTCAGATCTCCACGTGTCGTGTCCGACGAGTTCTGGTCTCGTGGTAGCAGGACACTGCACTATAGTGTCGTACGGTGTCCCTGTGTCCACTTCCGACACCAAAAACACTCTAAAATCGACTCTGTCTGAAAGAAATACAATCTACACATTAACAGATACAAAATCATGTAATTAGTTTTGAAAACCAAGAACAAAAAGTCCTATGAGGCATTTCATCGAATACATTGAATAGTTCTCTGATACTCCTCCGATACGCATACCAGATGGATTTGATTTCTTACCAAACTTGGCTTAGGGTTAGGAAAACCCTAAATGAATGCATCTATGGAAAGAAATCAGAAAATTAATAGGTTTAGAGGCCATTACCTATTGAAAGTTGGAATCTCAATGAAAGCTCCTAGATCAAGATCTCCACCAAGCTCCAATGGTCAAATTGCTTCCAAATTCTTGCTACCTAGCCAATAAAGACCTCCTTTACACTAGGGGAGTGTATTGCAATTGATTAGGTTCAATTTGGAGTTGATTTGGTGAAAGGGGCAAATTTTGGGAAAGAACAATATTAGGGTTAGGGTTTCAGTGAAAGAGGAAAGGAGGGAGGCTAACATGATGTTATATAAGGTGAGGGAGAGTGCTATGGCCGGCCAAGGGTTTCCCTAGGGTTAGGGTTAGGTCCAATTCAGGTTAACGGCCTTCTTTAGGTTGAAATCAAGGCTTTTTAGTAAAGGCCCAAAGCAAATTAGGGTTTCCACCAAAATATACCAACTCTAACTTAGTATCTAGATATTCCTAACTTTGTCATTTAGTTGGAACCTACTAATCAAATATCTAGGCTCATGATCAATATCTAGATTAGGACAATTTTAGGTTTAGGCCTAATATATCAATTAGCACATTATTAATTAATTAAATTTCAAAAATAATAATAATTCACAAATTACCAAAATATCCTTAGCCTAAAAAGTGGTAATGAACTAATCTAATCACATTAGCTTGGTCTCCGTGGTCATGGTTAGTCTCCAGGCTAAGTAGTTCTAAGGTTTCACTAACATAGGACAAAATCACAATACATCTATTTAAGTTTTATAAAAATAATTAATAATTCATCAATTAATCATTATCATGATTTAAATCTATTATTCTATAACTAACATAATCAATTTTACAAAAGTTCAAAATTATCCTCATTTTGGAAAAGTGGTGGTGACAAATATATATTCAAATGCATTAATTATATGCTTCTAGGCCTATTCTAGGCCATGGAAGTCAAAGTAGGTCAATTCTAGTCAATCTAGGTCAATTTGGGTTAAGCTAGTCAAACTTGGTGAAACTGGCTATTTCTAGGTTGTACTAGCCTATATCCAAGTCTCTAGATTGGTATCTTGATGATACAAGCTATACTAGCTAAAACTAGGTTTTAGGATACCTAATGGTGTCAATATCAATATATACCTTTTACTAGCTAATGTAGTACTAACCACACAATACTCTACATCATAATACCCTAGTATCAATATATAGCTACCCTTGACAACTTGGTGTTCCATAAATTCTAACCCATTCACTAACCCCACATATCCTATCCATTACCTATTACAATTTCCCTTAGGAAATTCCTATTACATACACTTACACTAGCACCCTACCTACACTCAGGTGCTTGACACTTCCACACACATGGCAACATCTTACTGCCATTCTCTCTATCCTACTAAATGTTGTCTGCCTACTAATTTCTCCCCTTTAATGTTGCTATGTTTAGCACCTATTGCACATGTTTTCTTTTTCTAAATTATCTGCGGCATGTCCAAATGCAGGTTGCCCCTACCACATGCTGCCTACCTAAGAACACACCACACAACCTTGTTGCTACCCTCAAAATAGTATACATAACCCTCATCTTACACAGATGATACACACACTTATTTTACATTTGTTGTTGTCCACTGCCTATAGAACATCCCCCTTATACTGATGTCACTGATTTGATCCCTTTCCCTCTCCTATCTCATTGAAATGGCCAAGCCACCACTCCTATTGACTGATACAAGGAGATATGGACAATAATCAAATATAAAGGTTAAGGTTGAAACAAGTTTACCTTCATTGGAATTTATACCATGGTCTCTTATATAACATATGCATTCAAGATGATGGGTAAACCATAAGGCTAAGGACTGAAACATAAAGAAATTAACAAAAGAGATTAGGACTGAACAAATGTAAAATGAGGACTGAAATCAAACATACAGGGACTGGACAAAACTGATACCAATATGGTCCCATACTCGAACCCCCTCTTAACTCATTAACTGATACTAAATTGCTCCTAAAAACTGAACATAAAAAATAATCCCTACCTATATAGACTGAGACTAAAAGAGAGTGTGCTGAACCTATAAAATGGGGACAACCATATGAAGTATTGATTACTCACAAGGACTGATACATTTAAGGACTGAGCAATTAAGTAATGATGTAGGCAATTAGTAGGGGACTGAATCAATATAGAGAGTAAAAGGACTGAACATTAATGGTTCATCCTAAAACTAGGACTGGTTATGCAAACTGGAAATAAACAATTGGGACTGTTACATAAGATAACAAGGCTAAGATACTAAGATAACAAGACTAAAACATTAAGAAATAACTGGGGACTAATCTTGACATTAAGGACTGAAACATATTGGAAAATACTAAAGCAACAAGACTGAACACGATGAGGTAATCCCCTCATCCTTATATCCCTTATCTGATACAAAGGAAGTTAACCAAAGACTGACACATAAATGAGTAGGGACTGATACAAAGTTAGGGACTGAACTCAAATATTTAGTATGGGACAAGTACATACAAAGTAGGGCTGAACATTAGATGGGGACTGATAACTGGACAAAACATTAAGATATCTGGGGACTAAACAGTATACTTAAGGGACTGAACTTAATCTGGCAATGGACTGAACTAATGATGCAAAAACAGTCCCCTACTCAAGCCTTCATAAGAAAGTGGACTGATACTAAAAAGTATATGGGAACTGAAATTCAAAAAAGGGACTGAACAATTGAATACTGTGGACTACCATAGCTAAAGGACCGGATGCTAATAGGTGGGGACTGAACAATGAGTAAATGAACCAAACCCAAAGAGTACACTAACTGATACAATGTTACAAATATGGATGGACCTTTAATATGGTGAACTATCCCAAGCCTCTTCTTATCTCGTTCACTGCTGTGAATAATTAAGATGGTCTGAACATTAAAGGACAGGGCTAGGACTGATACATTAAGGATGGTTAAGACTGAAACTCAAAGAGTGTCATAACTTATACCAAGAGGACTGGGCTAAACATTACATTGGACTGATACATTAAGGAATAGTCTGAACAATAAAGCAATGTAGGACTGCTATATGTTAGTAAGAGTAAGGGAATGAACCACATAATAACTAAGGAGTGCACATGTAAATGACTGATTATTAATAATGCAGGACAGAACAACTATGGAGATGTGGACTCTACTGTATGTAAAGCATTGGGGATAATACATCTAAGACTAGGCAATAATGAAGTGGGACATGACATATAGCAATTTAGGACTGATATATATATATATATATATATATATATATATATATATATATATATATATATATATATATATATATATATATATATATATATAAGGGAATTTATATTAGTTCAATCATTATTACCTTAGTTTCAGTCCACAGTTACAGATATTGTATCCCTTGTACTCTTATTGTTCAGTCCTGTTAAAGTTCAGTCCATATCATGAACTCGGTCCTTTGGCTCAGATATATATATATATATATATATATATATATATATATATATATATATATATATATATATATATATATATATATATATATATATATATATATATATCTGAGCGAAAGGACCGAGTTCATGATATGGACTGAACTTTAACAGGACTGAACAATAAGAGTACAAGGGATATAATATCTGTAACTGTGGACTGAAACTAAGGTAATAATGATTGAACTAATGTAAATTCTCTTATACATCAGTACACAATATAACCATAACAGTCCACAATCAAATCAACTGTCCACATGCTCTCCCAAGCCCCCAAACCATTTCAAACACACCAATTACATTCCTAATTCAACAGATAGGCTCATAACATCTAATCTATATTTATACACTCCTAATTTAATGGTCAAAATTGATTAATACACTCCTAATTTAATGGTCAAAATTAAAATTAGAGCTTTGGATGCTCTTTTGGCCATTTTATCAAACACTTGGCGTGCGTATCGAACACGTGGTGACACATCCATGATACACACTCCAAATGGTTTCAAACTTGACCCCAAGCTCACCCACATGTTCTAAATTCTTAGCATGACCTAATTTACCAGTTTTACAAACCCTAGAATCGTACTCGGATTTCCCCCAATTTGAATCAAAATATAAAGGAAAAATCCCTCAAATAGGAAGATGAGGGCTTAAACTCCTTTCTAATGGCAACCCTAATGCATGGGGTCACTAATGAATGCCTCTACACTAATTTAATATAAATTAAAGGGTTAGAATGCTCATACCAATTGGGAAATAGATTCCTAATGCAAAATCCCTTAGATCTAAATTCCTTCAAGCTTCAAGTGCTCAAATCCCTCCAAGCTTGCCAATAGAGCCTTTGCCTCTCCAAAGGGAAGAGAATGAGACTAATTTAGAGAAATTTGGATGAGAAATGGATGTAGGAACTATTTGGGAAAGCTTGCTAAATTAGGGTTAGGATTTTAAATAAAAGAGGGAGGAAGATGATGAAGCAGGGCTATATATAAGAAGTGGGTTGCCCATTGAGTTTAGGGTTAGGGTTTTAGGTCAATGTGAAATGTCTATGAAGTCCTCCAATCTTGTCATGACAAGTTTAGAGAAAAGCCTTACTCACTAATTAGTGTTTTAGCCTAACTTCCCAACCAATCCTTTTAATCTACTAGAGGCTAACTAAAGTTTAATTAGGTTAGTCTTAATTATTTAATTAGGTGGTCATGTCAAGTCAGTTTAGGTCCTCTAGGGTAACTAACAACTATTCTAACTAAAGGCTAACCATATTCAATAATAGCATATGCACTATATTAAATATTGTGAATAATTAATCCAAAAATATGATTACTAGTTTTGTAAAATAAATTTATTATTCAATTATAATTTGAAATCACAATGATAACTAGAAATAGAAAAAAGTAAAAAATATCCCTATTCTGGAAAAGTGGTAGTTACAATTCTACCCCTTTAGAAAAATTTTGTCCTCAAAATTTTAGTTGGTTATACTCTTCTTAATGTCATGCCCCCAACAATCATGGTCCAAGAAGGCCCTATCTAAACCATACAATCCTATTGAAAGAAACAAACATACATGGTTATGATATGACTGGTCATGACACGTAATATCAATTAGGGGTCTCAACAAACTACACTAACCATACTATAACACAAGACAATTCATAAGGTACCAAGAAACACACAAACAATGGTGGAAAAAAGAGAAGAAGAAAGGTCACAACATACTAACCTACCTCATGTAGCATTGGCCTTCCCAGTTTCAGGCCTAATTATCAGCTTGTCTAATTAGTACTAGGTTACATCATATATAAGGCTACAATCTATTCATGCATCATCAACTCATCTCAAAAAGACATACTGAAATCTAGGTTATTTACTTACCTCCAACTAGTTCTAGTGACTGGAACTCCCTCCTTGAGTCGGGGCTTCGGCTAGGATAGGTGTACTAAGACAGTCTCGTATCATGTGTATAGTTGATCCAGAAAATAGGCACCATCCTTTCCTCTTCCTACAGTCGGACCATACATACCAAAACTTCTTACAGTAGGCACATGTAAGCACCCGCTCAAGTGGCCTCTGCTGAGCAGGGATCCAAACTGGAAAGGATGGTATAGGCTGAAGATTTGGGCACTCCTGAGGTCCTAGGTGGATACTGCTCCTCACTCTCTTAGGACTAGGCTCTCCTCGAGAATGCACTAGGTCCCTCAGCTGCTGGATCCTCTGGCTCTACTCCTTCAGGATTTCGGTCTGAACTCTCTGTGTCTCCAGTATATCCCGGAGAATTCCAAATATCTGAGTTCCATCAGGGGATAAACCTCCCGAGAATTTGGTATAGGATACCACTCCAGGAGGCGGATGAGGAGGCAAAGGAAGACTCTCGATCTCAGATAAAACTGCAGTCATCTCCTGAATGACAAGAGGTAGAGGAAGACTCTCCGGTGAGGCTGCTACCACCTCCTCAATGGTAGGAGGTGCAACTACCCTCGGTTAGCTGGAGGGGTCACTACCTCCTGAGCAATAGAAGGTGGAAGTACGCCCCCAGTCATGTCCGGAACTGCAGC
Source organism: Iris pallida (assembly GCA_029216955.1). NCBI lineage: Eukaryota > Viridiplantae > Streptophyta > Magnoliopsida > Asparagales > Iridaceae > Iris > Iris pallida. The sequence continues at coordinate 5,175,436 of JANAVB010040818.1, read as the reverse complement.
TGCTCTCAGACGGCAGGCTCTGGTCATGGTGCCATACTGGAAAGATAGATGGAAACAAGAAATCATCAAAGAGTTGTAAGACAGATTATCATTCAATATACTAATAAAAACTGATAATTATCATAATAAACAGAAGAACTATCTACAATGGGTTACTAGTTATAGTACTACCGGTATACTATGGTTTCAGGCTATGGGCATACTCAACTCAATGGCACACACTATCCATGATACTATACTACACCTTATAGGACACTAACTTCTTTTGTCTGTCTCAGTTCCTCAATCACCTAACACTGCTTAACTATTCTTCTTGTAATGAACACTGGTATACACCCACAATCATGAACCCTTTTGATACATCCTTACCTATCTAGAATACTCTCTCTAGGGTGTCTACCCAAGTCTTGACACTGTCTACATAAAGTACTAGCTCCTCTATATGGTACTTGGATGACACTCTCATTTACTCATGTCTCTTTCCCATACTATCCACTAAAATGAACCTCTATAGTACTCGAAATACTTTGACTCTTGTTACTAGGGTACCCCTTCTATTCTGGTAATACTCTAACACTTATTAATCATTCTAGGGTTCTCATCTATAATTAGTCATCGAAATAAATATATAATTACTTCCTAACCATACTCTAAACAATTAACACTGATACTCAAGGACACAGACCTATTTGCAAGTCACCAAACTATCACACTACGAAGGAACTATAATGAAATGAAGCTCTACAAGAAACTGGACTAAAGGGACTGAATGTACCTCTATTCCTAAGCTAACTGATGATGGAACAGAATCATAAAATGATAGAGATGATACATTAAGAACCCTTTTTAAGATACAATCTGATAATCATACACATCTTTCTAAAATCATGATACTCAGAATCCTTGCCATGCCAGTAAGCATAACTGCGATAAACGATAGATTCCATAACTAAGGTATGCACCTCTATAATCATGTCGTCTAGAATCCTCACTTTGCTGACTAGTATAGCTGCGAGGAATTCTAAATTTCATAACTAGGATATGTACATCCGAAGTCGGGTCCCTACGTTTTTGCTACGCCAGCTAATATGGTTGTGATAAACTCCAGGCTCCATAACCAAGTAGACATTTTACCTTTCTTGTTGTCCTCCTCAACATATGTCATCAGAAGATACCATAATTCAGGCCATAAAATTTATCTCGATATGAAAATTAAAATCAACAACAAACCATTAAAATCAATTTCAATAATAAGGAGCAAGGGTGAACAGAAACAAGAGGAAAGGTTTCGAATTGGAGTTCAAAATAAGATTCTTAAGGGCCATCCCAGGAATCTCTCAAGAAGTCCTAATTGTGATTGAGTATCCTCTCATCCTAATATCCTATTTTCTATATCCTATCACAGGCCCGCAGTAGTACAACTAAGTCATTGCACTACCACTACATCGCTCTAATGGCAAAGTCTGACCTATATGGGCCACTACTAAAAATGTGTCACAACCCGCACCCGGTAGGAGGGTACGAGACTATGGGTACGTCCATCCTACGCCACAGTGTCGACGGTAGAACGCTATCCTAGGTCTCACAACTACTAAATATAATATAATGTACCTGTCAAATATACTCTCCATACGGAGGACAATCTCAGAAAGATACAACTCAATCAAAAATAGCTAAGGAGGAATAACAAAACGATATAAAAATAGGTAGATGCCAAAGTATAACACAAATCAAATAGAAATAAGTCTAAGTGTCATCAGTACATCTCAAAGAGTATATGAAATAATATAACATCTCAGAAGATAGCTGGAGACAAATCTAGACAAATGTCCTAGCAGTCTAATCTAAGCACTACTGGTGTCTCCTCTAGGCTAGCTGGATCCTCCTGATGATCCAGGTCGCAAGTGTCGTCTAAGTCTGCACCAAAATAAGTAGTACAGAAATCCTTCAAGTTTTCTGTAAAATCTTGTCAACATATCCAGTCAGAATTAGAGCGAAGTATATAACTCTGAAAGTAGTTTCATTGCATGGTAGAAAATATAAAACTAGCTATAGAATAATATACATGACATGTTGCAATGGAAATATATGAATATATGAAATACAGATAAGGAAATTGAGTACATGAATAGAATAAAGAATATATATAAACTATAATAATATAAGTGATTTAGAGCACAATACAATTATGTGATTGGTTTAGGTTGTACATGAGTATTCTAATGTAACTCTATTATACATGAAGGTATAATCGACATATACATGAGTACACTAGAGGGATTAATCACATAACTACTTCTACTCTCCCACCCCAATCAATACACAAGGATCCGATCAAGATATGTTACGTACACGATTGTTAGTTTGCACATGAAACACATGTGAGCACATGAGAGTACATGAGAGCACATGAGAGTACATGAATAATACGAATACAGGAAGTACACAATGTACATAATAAAATACATGAACATGAAATACCCGATGTACCCGATAAGGGGGATAATATCTCATAACAAGATCCATATAGTACCAATCCATGTTAACAATGTGTCAGCATCAAGTAAAGTAGTCTAGAGCAGGTAATAGGTACTATCGTGATGAAGGCAATCAGAGAATGTACTCGTCTGATATCCTGAGCAACAACTGTGTATCGGTATTTGAACTGGCGTCACAAGGACTTATTATGAATTTACAGGGTTACAAAGTATTTTAGAGTAAACAATAGATATTCAAATGCATGAATTATATGCTTCTAGGCCTCTTCTAGGTCATGGAAGTCAAACTAGGTCAATTCTAGTCAATCTAGGTCAATTTGGGTTAAGCTAGTCAAACTTGGTGGAACTGGCTATTTCTAGGTTGTACTAGCCTATATCCAAGTCTCTAGATTTGTATCTTGATGATACAAGCTATACTTGCTAAAACTAGGTTTTAGGATACCTAATGGTGTCAATATCAATATATACCTTATACTAGTTAATGTAGTACTAACCACACAATACTCTACATCATAATACCCTAGTATCAATATATAGCTACCTTTGACAACTTGGTGTTCCATACATTCTAACCCATTCACTATTCGACATAACAAAAGGTTGAACGAAGTTTTTGCTTTATTGAACGTATTAGGTATCTGTGTACAAAGAAGGAAGTCCTAAACAGGATATTCTAAGTACAGGGAGAAGAGATTTCTGGAAAAGTGTGACGGTGGAGATTGAGCCCTGCAATGGCTCCTTTACTCCTTGACGATCTGACAACAAATCAACCTTGCTATGGCTCTCTTGCGCCTTTGATGGGACTCTAGGGTCACCGATCAAGAGGCTGCCTGGATGAGAAGATCCTTTGAAGATGGTTGGTTGGTTCTTTGGTTGATATGTGGATGAGGGTGGTCGACTCTTCGTGGATAAAGATTGCTGCTCTTTTGAAGATTGTCGATTGTCAATGTTCCTTTTTTATTTCCTTTGGTGGAACAAGAACTCCTTCTATTTATAGAGAATCGAGCACATATCCGATGTGTATTAGGGTTCCTGAGATATGAAAGAATTTGCTATCATTGGACGGTACGGGCTTCTGCGGCGCTTACACGTGGCGGACATCGAGATTCCTTTCAAACGAGATCTCTGGTGGTTATAAACATAACCCAAGGAGGTGACACATGGCGCGTGCCGATTTGCTTGCTCGAATACAGCCGAGTAAATCTTGGGATTTCATCCTAGATTTGGAGTCTAATTGATCCTCGTCTAAGATTAAATCAATCTGATATGATATCAATCATGATTTAATCCCAATCTTCTCTGCAAGAGGCGGTTTAAACAAACCAATTGGGGTGGACCCATGCTTCCTGTTCCTCTGGTGAGGACTAAGTGCTATTGTTCTTCTGGGGCGACGAGTATACCGTGCTTCCGTAGACGACGAAACCTCTGTGCTTTCAGGTGACGAGTGGACTTGGCTTCGAATAACGACGAGACTTCTGTGAATATAGAGCAACTTATGAAGCTGTATTTCGGGCTACCGGAGTCACTGTGCTGTAGGCAACAAGTAGGCTTGTGTTTCAGGTTAGCGAGGTTACTGTGCTTTTGGAGGGACATGTTGACTTGCATTGGTTGGGATCGGAGTTCCCAAGTCTCTTGTAGAGAAGTGACTTCAGCTTCTGATCCGGAACAGATGACTGCGCCGTAGGAATGGAGATGGTGTGAGCATATCACCATCCTGCGCCTTATGCAGACGCAGGTAAGTAGCCACACCTTTGAACAATGAAGGCTTTGGCTGCGAATGGAAGGGTATGACACCCTTGCGCGTCTGAGATTGGCGCGGGCGGGTAGCTACGCCTCTGGAGTGAAGACACTGGCTTCTGAAATAAAAAATAGGAGGGGGGCCTACCACCATCTTGTTTCTGAGGTTAGTGCAGGTAGGTAGCTGCGCCTCTGGCTTCTTCAAACTGCTGAGTTACTGATACGCTTCTGAGAGGCTGCACCCATAAGAAAATCAAAACATGCTTCGGTGGAGGTCAATCTTCCAGCGTGTGTATCGAGAAGAAGGAAGGCTGCGCTTCGACGAAGACTGCATCCCTTGTAGATCCCTCTAGGATCTGTCGAATCTGTACTAGATCCTTTGTAGAAAAACAGAATTAGTCCTTTATGTATAGTCCTGATGTGTCTGTACTAGACTTTAGTAGACATGATAATAAAGGGACTTCTCTCTATATCTTCTGTTTTAACTTTTTAGTATTGAGCCTCAATCTTTTGCATCTTCTGCGCTTTGGCGAAGGGATGTCTTCAGCTGAGATTTTTCATGCTTCTACAAGACCCCCTTCAAACTGTCCCGAACTTGGTTCAAGCTCGGGATACTTTGAACAGAATTATGAACACGTATCAGGACTGTACGAGCTGGGTGATGGTTGGTGTCGAGCCTAGCTCTTAGCATTAATTGTCTTGAGTCATCATTTCAGAGTATGGGCTCCTGATGGCTTCTTGATATTGGAGCCTCTTGGGTCTTTGCAGGGATCACGAATATCTTTAGCAGAGGAGGTTCAGAGTCACGTTCCTTTGGTCACTCGCAGTACTGTCATCTGTCATGGAGTGGAGCTTTAGCTTAACTTGTAAGCTTCCTTCTGACCGATGTTTGGCTCGTGCTTGGACCACACAAATAGCCTACATAAAGGACTGTCCCACTTTAAGGAAAGACTCAGCTGCTTCAAAAATGGCCTTGCTTTCCCGATGTTTGGCTCCGAATGATCCCGGAGTTTGCTTGAGGTAGCCGTCGGTGGAAAATCTTTTTATCCAAAGAAGCTGTAGTAGAACTACTACCGGATCTCAAGATGTCCTGCATCCTGGATGTCGTAGGCGTCAATGGTGTCTCGAACCCTAGCTTTCTGACTTCGCATTGGTTGCCATGCTGACCGAGGAATGGCAAGGCCTGGTGTTGTGGTTTCTCTTTCCGGCCAACTGGGAAGATAGGTGAGTCCTGTGCTGGTCTTCTTCTCCAGCTCGGGCTAGTAGCAGCTTCGGGCGGTGGCTTCCTTTACCAAGAAGTGATTGGCTCTGTCATCGCCTTGACCGCGCTATTGAGAGCTTGTACTGCAATTTTAGCTTTTTTGATTCTGTGTATGTAACTACGAAGAGTCTGTAATAGGTCCTTGTAGCCACATATTTTTATATGTAGAAGCTTTCTTGTTCCCTTTGCTTTTGTCTCTAGAATAAAGAGGGAATCTTCATAATGGATTTGCCTGACCAGAGATAATATGGACATGGTAGGCATGATCCTTGCTGGGGTATAGAACAACAATCCAGAGGTAATATGGACGTGAACTGTTTTCTAGACCGCTGGAATAATCATAGAGTTGATGCGAGAAGAATGACCACTCAGAGGTAATGTGGACATGGTAGTCGCATCTTCCAGTCGTAGAAGAGCAATCTAGAGGTAATGTGGACGTGAAGTGCTTCATCTACTTGAGAGAATATATAGAAGGGAGAGCGAGAGATCCCCTTACCAGAACTCATGGGCACCCTTTTCAGGAGATGTGGGTGCCTAGGCTTGTTCTGTCTTCATACATAATACTTCTTTAGGAGCTTGCCATTGATGGGCATCATTAGCAAGTCCCCATTAGGCTTGGCTAGCCGATAAGCACCATTGGAGTACACCGTTTCTATGACAAACGGTCCTTTCCACTTGGGCTCGAACTTCCCGGCCGTCTTGTCGGTCATCACCATCGGTCTCCGTACTGCTAAGACGAGGTCGCCCACCTGGTAGGATCTTTCGCGAACCTTTTTGTTGAAGGTCCCAGAGATGCGAGCTTGGTAAAGCTCAATCCTTTTCTGCGTGAGCAAGCACTTTTCATCCAACTCTTCTAACCGCCTGCGCTGACTGTCTTCGACGGTTAACTGATTAGTAGACATGTTAGCAGACAACATCTTCTTAAAGACTTGACCCGTGTTAGTATCGGAGTCCCAAGTTGAAGAGTCAGAAGAGTGTGAGTGCCTTATGACTTATTCTTCTGAATCTTCTGAGGTGGTCGTAGCTGTAACGTACCCCAGACCTCGACGAGTGCGTTGATAGTAGTCTTCAGCTTTTCCCTTTGGAGCGCAAATCCGTAGGAGAATAAGCCGGCCTTTACCATAAATGAGCCCTTTGTTGCTATTCAGGTCGTAGCCTATCTTCTGGATAAGGTTTTTAGCCTGCGCCGTGTAGCGGTAGAACTATATTTTGTCGCTATCGAGGTCTGGGTCTTCAGGAGTATTCGCTGCGGATGCTCCAATCGACCGAATATGATAGGTTCCTCTTCTTTTTTCCTGGCTGGAACTACGAAGTAGGCACCCCGGGCAGGGACAACTCGGCTCACATGGTTGGCAGTTGTCACTTGCGTCTGTAGTTTACACAGAGAATTGTCCAAGAAATATTAGGTGTTCCAGCATGCGCCAGAGTAGTTCGATGACAACTTTTTGTTAATAAAGTGGGATATCTTGTCTCGAGGGATTACGTCGTCGAAAGAGTGGGCCTCTGTGTTAGCGCAAACGTAATCTTCTAGCTCTTTGTCAGTGATGACTAGAGCTGCCGTCGGAGGAGAAGGAGGACGCCTCCCTTTCAGCTTGACCATCAAGGGAATGATGGTCGGATGCTCCTGCGCCTTCATGGTCGGCCTTGGGGACCTCCGGGATAACCTTATTCGTATAGGCTCCTGACCATCTTCCATTGTTACTAGAGGCGAATGTGGAGCTTTGCCCCGAAGCTTAACAACAAGAGGCACTGACACCTTGGGAGGCCTCCCTTTCAGTCGAACCTTTAAAGGTTCTTCGACCACTGCTGCACTTTCTGAAGCTGTCTCTACTTCGTCGTCAGCATCATTGCTATCGTCATCCAGGGGACTGACTTATACAGATTAGCATCCGTACAATAGGCTTCAAGTCCTCAGAATGGATCGATATCAGCAAAATTCGTTTTGATAGTCCCGTCGCTGGCCACATATTTCATACACTGATGTAAGGTGGAAGGGACAATCATGTACTCATGGATCCATGGTCGCCCTAGCAGCATGTTATAAATTATATCTGCATCAATGATATCGCAAGTCACTTCAGTATGAAGGTCACCGATCTGACATTTCAGGCAATTTTTGCCCAAGGGCTCGCTCTTTCCCGCGTTTAAGCCACTGATTGTTGTGTTCGAGGTTGTCAACCGATGCATCGGAACCCCTAAAGTTTAAAGCAGGCTTCTTGGAATACTGCTCAAAGAGGAACCTGGGTCGATGTGGATGCGATCGACCTTAATAGCACCGAGATACCCCGTATAGTACAGGGGCGGTTGTGCCAGTTATTCTTTAGCAATATGTCTTGCTAGGTGAAAGTGATAATGGGAATCACTTCGACCACGCTGTGGCAATGTGGGCAAGCTGCAGGATCCACTTTCGGTGGCCGAACTTGGGTGAGGAAGGACTCAGCGTTCTGTAAAGCTTCACTGAGCGCATCTCGGGTCTCCTTAGAGAGGCGGAGGAGCTCGAAAAGTGATAATCTAGACAGAGTATTAGCCAACTGCGCTAGAATATCAAAGTTGTAGGGCTTGATAGGCCCGATTGTTAGATCCTTTCTAAGAGGTTTGTCGAAACGAACGTCCTTCTATTTCTGTTTGTCCACGGTAGGGGCCCGGGATGGACCCACCTCTGGTGCCTCAGGGATTTAAGGTGGACCTACTCCTGATATATCTGGGACACGAGAAGCATTTGGTGGAGAGTCCTCCTGGTCTGGAGCCTGGCTCTCCTCTTGCCCCTGCGCCGAGCGGGTGGTCACCAAAGCATCGTCGGTCGACGTCGAGACCATGCGACATGCCTTGCTTTTTTTTTCCTTTGGCAGAAAGGGTCGTAGATGTCATCATGTCGGAAACCAGGTCAGGATGTATCCACATGACTTCGCCTTGAGGCATGGAGAACAGAACGAGCCCTTGAGCATTTTTCTATGCTGGCGAAAGGTTGACTACCTCCATCGTCGCCTTTAGAATAGGGATGACACCATCTTGTACCTCTGTGGCTGGAAAACTCCCGAACTGGAGAGTAACCATGTTGGCTGTGACATTCTTCTCTTCGTAATCCAACAATATGACGTTGGCATTAATGAGGTGCTGAATTTGTCCCTTCAATACATAGCAGTCCTGTGTTGAATGATGGACGTACTGGTGATAATGGCAGTACTTGGGATGGTCCACCTTTCCTACTTCATCAGGACGCCTGGGTGCCGGGATGGACAGTTTGCCACTCTTCGTAAGCATTTCGATGAGCTCCAGCGTATCCTCGCCATTGATGAAGTAAGTCTCACTCGTCCTCCGCGCTTCCGCGGACTTGGGGTTCGCAGGTGCTGAACCTTTAGAGATGTTGACGGTCATGGCTTACTTGCCTTTTTTGTCTTTAGGGTTGTTGCTGGACGAGCGCCTTCCCTTGTCTTCGGGCGCAGAAAAGTGTAGTCCCAGGAGCTGCACGTCCTGGGCTTTCCTTTGTACGGCATCTGCCTCTGTAATTAAAGGCATCCACTCCGTGCAGGGAGCAATGTGCCACAATTTTATAGCGCACAACATGTTCTTACGGCAGGAGTCCATAATCATGGGCTCAGGCATGCCAGGTGATAATCTGAGGGCTGTCTGGTAGAAGCGCTCGATGTATGCGTGGACAAGCGCTTTCTCTCTTTAGACAATTTCCATGAGGGTCGACATGGTCATATCCATGCCTCCTTCGTAGAATCGGTCCACGAACCGAGTCTTCAGGTCTTCAAATGACGAGATGCAGTCATCTGGAAGACTGCATAACCACTCATAGGCTACCCCCTGCAGGGCTCCTATGAATATGTTGGACAGGAGAGCATCATCCTTTGGCATGTGCCCCATTACAAAGGCAAAGTACCTCAAGTATTGTCGGGGAGACCCCTTTCCTTCATAAGGTGTAAGCGTCTGCGGATTATATTTGGAAGGATAGACGACGTTGTCCCACTCGACAGGGTATGGTTGAAGGATCTCTCCTTGGCATCATGATGAGCATACAGCTCCTTAATGGCCTGCTATATCTCAGCCGCCATTGTGGAGCCTGTACCCGATAGAGTAGACGAGGATGGTCCTGCCTGATTGGAAGTAGGTAACTTGCTGGATTCGTCATTGGTTGGCAAATTACGCGCAGGTGTAGAGGCCGCGGGGGCCATGTTACTCTTGAGGTCGATTATGACCGAGGACATGGTCTTCATGGTGTCCATCACCATATCTAACTTCGTCTCGGGGACTTCGATATGTCTGAGAGCTTCGTTGTTGTCTTCCTCATTGCCATCGGCTATGAACACAGACCGAGTGTGAGGGTGACTCGAGGGAGCCGTGGATCCCTTACTCTCTGGCTCAGACGCCTGAGTCTCGCTGTCCTGAGGATATACCGTAAGATTGTGATCTTCTTCGGACTCAGTATGGTTGCTATCCTCGGTATGGTGACTGGCTGCGCCAATGGCGACATCCGTGTCGTATTGTGCCTTATCAGATTGGAACACAGGGTTGTCGTGCATGATAGGAGGCTGGCTACCCCAGTTTTTAAGAAGGCACCCAATGCAGATTTGGAACGAGTGCCTTGGAACACACCTGCATCGGGTACCTTAGCTTTATTATTCTCTGACCTCTTCTTCGTTTAGCAACCGATATAGAAGGATCCTGGAATGGTTTCTTGAGAGTTCTGAAACCCTGTACTGCGTAGCATGTGGCGATGCGGGGCTCATCTTCTCAATGGCTCACTGACCCCTTATTAAGCCTTTGGCGTGGGGTCAGCGTGGAGTAGAGTCTCTGGAAGAAGGAACGCCTGCTCGACGATGGCGCAACCGTATGCTGACAATGGCAGTTGATGGTAATCTAGGTACAAGAGTGCCTTAATTTAGGCACGTCTTGCGCCACTGATTCTTTTTCTGCTTGGGAGAGGGTTGGATATTCTGTCGTAGCACTCCCATTGTACATGCAGGGAAGCTACATGTAATTACGGTCAGGGCGGGTCTGGTGAGGAAGCCTCTTTTCGCTTCTGTGGGAACGCTGCTTGCATGGCACCCTCTCCGTGGGACGTACCCCTTGGCTTGGCTTACGTGCAGGAGTACCCCAGTGGAAGAAAGATTCGACTGGTTGAGGCATCGGAGCGCGAGAGCCGGTCTTGCATAGCTTTCTGTCGGCTACGTGTGTTACTGTCAACACGGGCCTCTGGTCTGCCACTGGTGTGGTACGCTTGTTGTACGAAACGTGAGCCACCTGGGATCTCTTTCTACTACCCCCAGCGGGCGAGTAGTATTCAGAGTCCGCCGAAGGTTTACCTGAAGGGAAAGCGATTCTGTCGAAGACAGATATTCTTACCGGCAATACTCCCGTCGTGAGGGGTTGGACCGGTGTGCGCTTCCTTGGGCATCGTTCCATCGTCAGATCAACCATATAACCACCATCTTCCTCGCCATGCTTTCCTAGGACAGGAATCGGGCGAGCTATAGCAGCCGAGATCTTTTCTGTGGCCTTGACGTTAAGGGGGTCCTGAGACGCAGTTCCCGCCATCGTGCTGCTGGCTGCAGCCGCCTTAGGCCTCCAGACACGTCGAGTCTTCTTCGGTAGTACGAACTGCTTCGAAGTCTTCGACTTTTCATCAGAGAGGAGATCTTCAAAATCCTGCTGGTCGAAGCGTACGACTAGCATGTCTTGAGAAACTTCCCGTAAGTTGTCATTAGATTGCGTCACCGCCTTCTCGTTGGAGGATAAGGTAGTCCCCAGCAGAGTTGCCATTTTGTTCGACGTAACAAAAGGTTGAACAAACTTTTTCCTTTATTGGACGTATAAGGTATCTGTGTACAAAGAAGGAAGTCCTAAACAGGATATTCTAAGTACATGAAGAAGAGGTTTCCAGGAAAGTGTGACGGTGGAGATCGAGTGCTGCAGTGGCTCCTATACTCCGTTGACGATCTGACGACGAATCAACCTTGCTATGGCTCTCTGGCACCTTTGATGGGACTCTGGGGTCACCTATAAAGAGGCTGTCTGGATGAGAAGATCCCTTGAAGATGGTTGGTTGATTGGTTCTTTGGTTGATATGTGGATGAGGGTGGTCGACTCTTCGTGGATAGAGATCGCTGCTCCTTTGAAGATTGTCGATTATCAATGTTCCCTCTTTTTTTTTCTTTTGGTGGAAGAAGAACTCCTTCTATTTATAGAGAACCGAGTACATATGCGATGTGCATTAAGTGAAGTATAGGTAGGCAACTCTAGAAGGGGGGTGAATAGAGTTTATAACAAAAATGATCAGTTAAAAATTTAAACTCTCTTCACCAACTAAATAATCAGAGTAAAAGAAATACGAAAATAAAGAGTAGAGAGCAAGTACAACACAACAAGATTTTTAACATGGTTTCCCTCGTGGAGGACTAGTCCAGGCCTGAGAACTCTAGCTCAGGATTGAAATCCACTATTTGTGAAATAGGGTTACAATCACGTGCCTTTTCACAGAAGAGCACGCCAAACTTCTTTCAATGATCGCTTTGGCGAAACTTGGACTTTTCAAGTGACTTACAACTTCTTGCACTTCAAACTTCTAGCTGGATCGTACCGAGCAACTTGGACGGTTGGGAAGTTTGAATGCTAAGTGGATAGGAAGGTAAGGCTCTTTAATATGTAGGCTATGTAAGAGATGAAGAAGAGAAGATTGGATGGTTTGAAATGAAAGAAACCAAGGCCTATTTATAGGGTTCGAGGTAGACAGAATTCGGCCAGAATTCGGTATGTAGAATTCAAATTTTTGGCCGTTGGACAACTAGCAGTGATCAAGACCTAAAAATCAGCATCCTGTAATTTAGGGGGCAGAGTTCGGCTCGAACTCTGTGTGGAGGCAGAGTTCAGTCCGAACTCTGTCTCCTGTGGACAGAATATTCTTTGTGGACTTTTGGATGAATGGGTTGATTGGGATTTGGGCTAAGTAAACCTATAAAGCTACGTCTAGCCCAAAGTTGCTCAGTATGACCCAACGTACATCATCCTATACTCAAAAACAATAAAAAAATACAGACTCCAGTATATACAGAATAGCAAATCTTCAAGCAGCTGTGATCTTGAACCAATGAGCTGAGTAGATTGATTTATGAGCTCGATGTGTCAAATTGGACTATGACAAATATTGTTTTATTAATTTTCAAGATTAGGTTGACTGTGATCCTGTTTGGGTCAACAATCTCCCCCATTTTGATAATTGACAAAATATGATATTTGTATGTCTCAATATTCATACCTGGATACATTATGGCTCCCCCGTACTTGAACAACCGTAATCCCCCGTAAACTGATATTTCCTGTGACAAGTACTCATCCAAATATACATATTCAAGTATACAAAATTCATAGTGCTAATACAAATAGCAATGGGTCACCAATTCATAGTGCTGTACAAATATCAATGGTTCTCCCCCTTTTGACAATCAGTAAAAATGGAGACATAAAAGAGAACTAATAAAACTACCATCCACATAATGAAAGAGAACATGCAAGTAGTAGTACTAACTAAGAGCAAACCGAGCCATAGAGTTTTAAAACATAAAAACATAAGCAAAAAGAAACATAGTGCCAAAATAAAAATAGTCCGAATCATCAGTGGTAGTACAATAGCCATATCCATCAAGGAGCATGTGAAGGCCCCGCACCATCAGAACCGGTACGACGGGAATCTACAAATGTAGAAGTCGGATCAAGATAGCAACGAACCCAAGAATCGCCAATGCGATAACCGTCGCGAGATGGATCACGCATCATCGGAATCTGCATCGTCGGATGGGAGGCCATGGAGTGCTGAATATCGTGGATGGAGTTGCTGAGCGCACTTATCTGTAGAGTGGTGCGGTAGTCCATCTGCGTCCAGCGATCATCCATCTCAGCCCAGCGCGCGTCCTCCAAACGGAAGCGATCGCGAAGCATGGTCTGAATAGAGTCCAGTGTAGCAGTGGACTCGGAAACAGGAGAATCGGGAGCAGCAAAGGGTGCAGGAGAGTCAGGCTCCTCAGCATCATCAGACTCAGAAGAGGCTACAGCAGCAATAGTTCTCCTTGCCTTAGTCAGAAAGACAGGAGGGGGCAAGGACCGACACTGATCCAATGGGACATAAAAGGCACGAAAAAACAAAGGAAGATACATGGTATAAACCAAAGATTTTGGTTTAGGCCTAGCACGAATCATCCAATCCATCATCGTGCGAGAAAAGTTAAAGGGGACGCAAAAGTGGAGAAAGAAAAGAGCAGTAATCTCAAAGTAAGTAACTTCATTTGTCGATCCAGCTTTTGGCAAGACCGAAGAAAATATAATTCGATGAAGTTCATAAAAATGATTATTGAGATGTTTAGCCATAAGTTTTCGAGGAGACGGATATGGAGAGCAAAGATCACCCTTGAAACTTTCCAACGTGGTCTCACCGAGGAAAACAAAGTCCCGGGCATCATCAAGCCGTTCCTAAGTGTTGGGGTCGGACAAACCAAGAAGGTCGGCTAACTCAAAATCATCAAAAGATATGTCTATACTGGCGACACGTGAATAGATGCGATCACGGTCATAAGTCATGTTGCAATAAAATATTTGAATGGCATTCACATAGATCGGTTCACGAGTTGCAACAAGTTCATCAAGACATAAGTCACAAAAGTTAGGAAGAAATTCGGAAAACACTGTAAACTTAATAGGGTGTCCCGCAAAGACACTACGATGACGAAAGTCGGCGAACCATGCGTAAGACGCATCTAAGGACACAAAGATACGGTCATCATATGTGTCGGCATTGATGGATGGAGGAGGGTTAAAAAGAGGGTGGATCATGTTAGGAGGAGGATTTGGAATAGGTTGTGGTGGAGGATTAGGTTGTGGGTTTGGGTTAGGATTAGTAGAGGATTCACCAATACTTCTCTTTTGTCTCTTACCCCTACCAAGCAACCTAGGTACCATGGAAAAAATTGAGATTGAAGAGAAAGAGAGAGATATACCTTAATAAAAGAGACCTAAGATGGAGGAGAAGAACTCCAAGAGTGACTTCCTTGAGTTTAGAGAGAGATTTCCCAAGGAATAAAAACTTCTATGGTTAGGGTTTTAAAAGAAATATGTGTGGAGATGTAAGAAGAAGACAATGGAGGGAAGAGAGAGAGACAATCCCGAATATATGTCCCTTTGGTCGGCTGGTCGGGTGAAACAGGAGCCATTGGATAAAGATAAATCAACGGCTGAGAGTGTCCTGAGGTTCTGGAACAAGGAGGCCGAACTCGGCCCGAACTCTGTATGGGGACAGAGTTCGGCCCGAGTTTTGGTCCTTTGGGCCAGAACTTCAAGCAGGAAATTAAAAACAAGATATGAAGAATATTATGAATAAATGGTCAAAGATATAAAAGCAAGATTAGAATTTTCAAATGAGGCATGCTATAAATAAAAATTAACCATATAATAACTAAGGAGTTATGACATAAATCAATATGGTGAAGCTGCTATGGGGTAGCTGCAGGGGCCAGATCCCAGCAAGCAGTAGTCTAAAGACTAGTGCACCGTGTCGCTTAGGCTTTTACGCCTTGTTGTCAGAAGGACCCTTTCGGCTTGTGCCCATAGCAAAGTAAGCATAAAGAATCGTGACATAGTCGATAGTTACGCAGGCCAATTTAATGTATGTCCGTTTCATCTAAAATTCCTAATTCACGACAAAGAAAATTGAACCGCTCCTCGGATAATAGTTTTGTAAAGAAATCAGCCAACTGATGATCAGTGTCAATAAATTCTAAATTAATAGTGCCATTCTGATGGTGATCACGCAAAAAGTGGTGACGAATTTCAATGTGTTTCGTGCGTGAGTGACATATGGGATTCTTAGTGAGATTTATAGCACTAGTGTTGTCACAAAATATAGGAATGTGCATAAAAGATAAGTTATAGTCTTCAAGGGTTTGCTTCATCCACAGAATTTGTGCACAACAACGACCAGCTGCAATATATTCAGCTTCTGTTGTGGATAGTGCGACAGAATTCTGCTTCTTGCTAAACCAAGAGACTAGAGACTTTCCTAATAAATGACACGTGTCGCTTGTACTTTTACGGTCGACCTTGCATCCGGTAAAATCAGCATCAGAGTAACCAATGAGGTCAAATGATGTTGATTTGGGATACCATAGGCCACTGTAACTGTACCCTTAAGTTATCGAAAGATACGCTTAATGACGGACATGTGTGATTCCTTAGGATTTGCTTGATATCTAGCACATAGGCAAACGCTAAACACAATATCAGGGCGACTAGCAGTTAAATAAAGTAGACTGACTATCATACCTCGATACTTACGTTGATCAACAGGTTTGTCGCTTTCAACTGGTTCTAGTTTGGTTGTAGTAGCCATTGGAGTGCCGATTGGTTTGACGTTGGCAAGGTCAAATTTCTTCAGCATGTCCTTTGTATACTATGACTGACTGATGAAAGTTCCATTTGATGTTTGTTTGACTTGCAGTCCAAGAAAGTAATTGAGCTCCCCATCATGCTCACCTCAAACTCGGTCTGTATACACTTAGCAAAATCTTGACAGAAAGTTTCATCAGTAGAACCAAATATAATATCATCAACGTAAATTTGCACTAAGAGAATAGTGTCTTTGAAAGATTTTATAAAGAGTGTAGTGTCAACTTTTTCTTTTGAAAAACTTTTTTCAAGCAAGAAATTACTTGGCCATTCATACCAAGCTCTAGGGGCTTGTTTGAGGCCATATAGCGCTTTCTTGAGTTTGAAAACATGGTCGAAAAATTTATAATTTTCAAAACCAGGGGGTTGTTTTACAAAACTTCCTCCTTAATAAATCCATTCAAGAAAGCACTTTTAACATCCATTTGAAACAGTTTAAAATTTTGAAAGTTAGCAAATGCGCAAAGCATCTGAATGGATTCAAGTCTTGCAACAGGAGCATACGTCTCAACATAGTCGATACCTTCCTCTTGGCTGTATCCTTGAGCTACTAGACGAGCTTTGTTGCGTGTAACTGAACCATCTTTATTTACTTTGTTGCGAAAAATCTATTTTGTACCAATAATCGAATGATTAGCTGGCCTAGGAACGAGTTCCCAAACTTGGCTCCTCTCGAATTGGTTGAGTTCTTCTTGCATGGCAGAAATCCAAAACTCATCATTAAAAGCTTCTAAAACATTTTTAGGCTCAATTTGTCAAATGAAGGCATGGCTAGCAATGGAGTCTCTTAATGATGATCGAGTACTTACTCCGCGTGAAACATCACCTATTACCAAGTTTTCTGGATGTGACGGCTTGAAAGAGAATTTCTTTGGCAAGCCCTCCAGAGAATTGGTTTCAGTGGTAGTATTCATCAGAGTAGAAGTTGATGGCTCAACATCATCGTCAAGAGTAGCTGCTGTACTGTTATCCTCATCAAAAGTCATATTGGTAGACTTCTCCACAATTAATGAGCATTTGTTGAACACTCTATATCCCTTGCTCTTGGCAGCATAGCCAAGGAAAATACCATCGTCAGCTTTGGCATCAAATTTGCCTAAGTTGTATTTGGTGTTAAGGATAAAACATTGACAACCGAAAACTCTAAAATAAGAAACGTTTGGAGTTATTCCAAACCAAAGCTCATAGGGTGTTTTCTTCGTAATAGGACGAATGAGTACCCTATTTAAAATATGGCACGCTGTACTGACAGCTTCAGCCCAAAAATATTTTGGAAGTGAAAATTTATTCAACATGACTCTAACCATATCGCCAAGAGTCCTATTCTTCCGCTCCACAACACCATTTTGTTGAGGAGTTCTTGGACAAGAAAACTCATGATTAAAACTATTTGAATTACAAAACTTTTCAAAATCAGTATTTTCGATTTTGCCTCCATGATCACTTCGGATTCAAGTAATCATGTAGCCTTTTTCGTTTTGAACCTTTTTAGCAAAAATTTTGAAAACAGAAATGGCATCACTTTTGTTTGTAAGAAAGAAAACCCAAGTAAATCTAGAAAAGTCATCTATTATAACAAAAGCGTAGAGTTTTTCACCAAGACTGGCTACTCTACTAGGACCAAATAAATCCATATGAAGTAATTGTAAGGGTCTAGTAGTACTTACAGAGTTTATGGAATGAAGTGAGGACTTGGTTGATTTATTCAACTCACATTCGGCACATACGGTGTCCTTTTTGAATGTAATGTGGGGTAAGCCTCTAACTAGCTTCTTAGTCGATAGCCTGGATATAGTATCCATATTGGCATGACCAAGACACTGGCGCCACAGTAATCTCTCATCCTTGTGAGAATAAAGGCATCTTCCTGTACTGTTAGTATCTCCAAATAGATAGAAAATGTAAATGTTATCCTCTCTTATCCCTTCAAAAGCAATGTCTTCCGTTGACCTATCATAAATATAATATTTATTTTGTCCAAAGTTAATATCATATCCATGATCAACAAGGTGACTTATGCTGAGCAGGTTATGCTTTAACTCGGTCACTAGGCATACATCCTTTATTATAGGAGAAGGAGGATGACCAATAGTACCATTACCTACGATATATCCTTTTAGGTTGTTGCCGAAGGATACATATCCTTCTCTCTTCATCGATAGTGATGCGAAAAGATTTGCGTCTCCCGTGTAGGACCGTTTGAGCACCTCTAGAGGGGGGGTGAATAGAGTGTGTGCGTGTGCAGCAGAAAATAATCACCAATTAAAAATATTAAGCAATTATATATTATGGCATATAAAAGACGGTAAATAAAATACGGTAAAGTAAGAGTCAAGGATTCAAACTCAGTGAACACCACGATGTATACTGGTTTTCCTCTGAGAGGACTAGTCCAGTCGTGAGTACTCTTGCTCGCTGTTAATCCACTATGACACAAGCTTTAACTGAGCGCTTGCAACTCTTACAACACCGTGCTTGGCGATAAGAACACGACCGACTTCACAAAATCGTGCTTGGTGACGAGCGCACGACCGACTCAAGAAGGTAATTGGAAAACTGGAATGTTTTTTGAATACAACCTCCGATACAACTCTTCAACACCAAACTCTAGATTAAACAAAAACTGTACTGGCTTGGCTAAGAGTCGAAAAGGCTTAGATATGAAAGTAAAAGCTCAGAACACTTAAGATAGAGAAGAGAAAAGATGAAATTGGATTGTTGAGATGAATGGTAATCTCAACTCTATTTATAGTATTTTTGGAGAACCGAACTCGGGCAGAGTTCGGATGCTAGGATTTCGCATACGAATATTGGATGCAGATTTGGAGGCAACAAAAATTTGAATTTAAACAGACCGAACTCGGGTCGAACTCGGACTGAAATCGGACCGAACTCGGTCAGAGTTCTGTCACAGTTCTGCTGGTTCAGAACAGTAAGGAATAAACCAAATTTGTATAGGTTTTGGGCCTTTTGGAATTGTGGATTTTTCGGGATAAGTAGGTTGGCTTATTTTTGTTTGTGGACTGAGAAAAAACCTAAGCCAGTACCGATCCGATCAATCTCACATTTTTCCTATACTCAATAAAAGAAAAAATACAGAATAAATATTAAAACCAATAGCCCTTTTGATGACGTCTTTTTCCTGACATTGAAGACGTTGGGCGGTTCAGATCAATCCGATCCGATCAATCCCCGGATAGGTCGTTGGGCGGTTCAGAGAAATCTCTTGTACTATGCCGTCTTTGGCCCATCAATAATTCTCTATTGCATATGTCCTGGTTTAATCATGTTTGATCATGCTTACAACATGTCTACAAATACATGTTAGACAAACAAACCAATATGATACCAGCATAGCAATATGATATAGAACATTTAGGACCATGCTAATATTAGGACAATGCTAAGGTTAAGTAACAATATGATAGTGATTACATGAGTATTAGTGATGTTATTATGGTAAACTTAATTGATTAGCCATATTCAAAAATATGATATAATCATTGGGCTAACATCCCGTCATATGTTGCGAGCATCCACTATCGAGAATCCACTTACTTTTAGTTGAGAAAGGAAGGTCCACCTACATCAAGAGTAGATGTGACATTTGGTACCTATGTTCATGAGGGTCCTGAAAAGTTAGTTTTTGGCATCCATGCATATATATTCATATCTACTAATCTCCTAACTCTACATTGTGGTGAGATGTGCCCATACAATCCACAATAGGTGCAAATAGCATTCCTATTTATGTTTGGAGCATATTGATGATGTCTATATGTAGCATGGTAAGAGTGGTGTGGAGCAGCATGATAATGACTATATGTGGCAGCAGGATGATGATTATATCTATATGCAGTGTGGTGGCGATTTTGTTTATGTGCAACATAGTGATGATTATATCTATGTGTAGCATGGTGATTATGTGTCGCATAGAATGATAGTTATAAGAATAATTTCTACGTACATGTGGTTTGTGTGCTGTATGGAAGTGGGTGTACATGTAAGCATGTTTGCGTGCTGCAGGTGGATGACGTGCTTGACTATTTTGAGTAGTGTTATGCTTTGTGTGTGTCTCATGTAATTGGGTTTGAGGTTGAGCAACATGTTTTTCCAATCTAGTCTCTAATTTCTTAGAGGCAGCTTGCAGTTCATTAACCTTAGCATTCAAACCATAAATTTTAGTAATAGAGATATTGTGTCTATTCTTTTCTTCAGTAAGCTCGGTGTTGAGTGCTGTGATCTCAAGTGTTTGCTTTTCAATACGTGCTTCGGCATCATGTAGGCTTAGCTTAAGCTTCGACACCTCATTAGTGACTTCCGTGGGTGAAGTGTCTCTAATATTATCAAGCAAAGAAGAGAGTTTTTGAATCTCAACTTCATAACTTTTGATCTTCTCCTTGGCATATTTATATTTACCAATGACTTTCTTATGGTCATTGAGTAAATCATTGAATGCATCGCCAAGTTCATCAAAAGTGAAATCATCGAGAGTTTCGCTAGTTACCTTATCTGATGTTGCCATTAGGCATATATTGGCGGTGTCTTGAGGAGAGTCCTTTTCTTCCTCGGAGTCACTAGCTTCGCTTTTATGCCAAATGCTTGTGTTGGCATATTTTCTTGAGGAAGTCTTCTTGTATGGTTTCTCATATCGGTTGCTCTTTTTTGCGAATGGACAGTCTTTTCGGACGTGTCCAGTCTTCTTGCAGCCGTAGCATGTTGGCTCTTCTTCGTCATCTTCTTGTTGTTCCTTCTTTCTACGATTGAAGCGGAGGAACTTCTTGAAGTTGCGGACGAGGAGAGCTTGATCATCATCTTCCGAATTTTCGTCATCAGTCTCTTCGGGATCAGCTCTCCGACGATGAGCTTTAAGGGTAATCTCCTTTGCTTCGAAGTCTTTGAGGTCAAGCTCGTGAGTCGTCAGCTTTTCCATCAAAGTCTCCATAGACATTGTAGTGAGATCATTGCCTTCTATGATAGCTGTTACCTTAGGGTTCTAAATCTTTGGTAGCCCCCTATGCAACTTGCGGATCTTCTCGTGATTTGTATATTATTTGTCGAGAGATGACAAGAGGTTGATGATGTCGAGAAATCTTGTGAACATTTGTGTGATCGTCTCATTTGGCTTCATCTTGAATGCGTCATATTCTTGAGTGAGACGACTGATTTTTGACTCCTTGACTTTGGTGGTTCCTTCATGCGTCACTTCTAGAAGTCTTCATACTTCGTGACAGGTGATGCATGTTTAGACCCTGTTAAACTCATTCCTGTCTATTGCAAAAAATAAAGCATTAATAGCTCTCGCGTCTAGACTCGCCTATTTTTTCTCCTCGTTAGAATATTTGTCGTAGGGTTTCTCAACGAGATCACCATTGACAACTATCCTGGCAGACTTTTTGTAACCATCGGTAACAATGGTCCACAAGTCGAAGTCTAGCGACTTGAGATAAAAACTTATCCTTGTTTTCCAATAGGTGTAGTTTGTTCCATCAAATAGGGGAGGCCTATGAGTGGACTGCCCTTCACCGTGATTGGAAACATGGGTTGAGTGGTTGCCATGGATCAGCTATAGGATGTTAGTCCTTGATAAAAGAACAGAGCTCTGATACCAATTGAAGTACAGGTAGGCTACTCTAGAGGGGAGGTGAATAGAGTTTATAACAAAAATGATCAATTAAAAATTTAAACTCTCTTCACCAACTAAATAATCAGAGTAAAAGAAATGCAAAAATAAAGAGTAGAGAGCAAACACACCACAGCAAGATGGTTTCCCTCGTGGAGGACTAGTCCAGGCCTGAGAACTCTAGCTCAGGATTGAAATCCACTATTTGTGAAATAGGGTTACAACTACGTGCCTTTTCACAGAAGAGTACGCCAAACTTCTTTCAATGATCGCTTTGGCAAAACTTGGACTTTTCCAAGTGACATATAACTTCTTGCACTTCAAACTTCTAGCTGGATCGTACCGAGCAACTTGGACGGTTGGGAAGTTTGAATGCTAAGTGGATGGGAAGGTAAGGCTCTTTAATATGTAGGATATGTAAGAGAAGAAGAAGAGAAGATTGGATGGTTTGAAATAAGAGAAACCAAGGCCTATTTATAGGGTTCGGGGTAGGCAGAATTCGGCCAGAATTCGGTATGTAAAATTCAAATTTTTGGTCGTAGGACAACTAGCAGTGATCAAGACCTAAAAATCAGCATCCTGAAATTTAGGAGGCAGAGTTCGGCCCGAACTCTGTGTGGAGGCAGAGTTCGGCCCGAACTCTGTCTCCTGTGGACAGAATGTTCTTTGTGGGCTTTTGGATTAATGGGTTGATTAGGATTTGGGCTAAGTAAACCTATAAAGCTACGTCTAGCCTAAAGTTGCTCAGTATGACCCAACGTACATCATCCTATACTAAAAAACAATAAAAAATATAGACTCCAGTATACACAAAATAGCAAATCTTCAAGCAGCTGTGATCTTGAACCAATGAGCTGAGTAGATTGATTTATGAGCTCGATGTGTCAAATTGGACTATGACAAATATTGTTTTGTTAATTTTTAAGATTAGGTTGACTGTGATCCTATTTGGGTCAACATTAGGGTTCTTGAGATATGAAAGAATCTGCCGTCATTGCACGGTACGGGCTTCTGCGGTGCTGACACGTGGTGGATATCAAGATTTCCCTCAAACGAGATCTCTGGTGGTTATAAACATAACCGAAGGAGGTGACACATGGCGCATGCCGATTTGCTTGCTCGGATACAGCCGAGTAAATCTTAGGATTTCATCCTAGATTTGGAGTCTAATTGATCCTCGTCTAAGATTTAAATCAATCTGATATGATATCAATCATGATTTAATCCCAATTTTCTCTGTAAGAGGCGGTTTAAACAAACCAATTGGGGTGGACCCATGCTTCCTGTGCCTCTAGTGAGGACTAAGTGCTGTTGTGCTTCTGGGACGATGAGTAGACTGTGCTTCTGGAGACGACGGAACCTCTGTGCTTTCAGGCGACGAGTGGACTTGGCTTCGAATGACGACGAGACTTCTGTGCATATACAGCAACCTATGAAGCTGTGTTTCGGGCTATCAGAGTCACTGTACTGTAGGCGACAAGTAGGCTTGTGCTTCAGGGTGGCGAGGTTACTGTGCTTTTGGAGCAACTGGTTGACTTGCATTGGTTGCGATGGGAGTTCCTAAGTCTCTTGAAGAGAAGTGACTTAAGCTTTTGATCCGGAGCAGACGACTACGCCGTGGGAATGGAGATGGTGTGAGTATATCACCATCCTGCACCTCATGCGGATGCAGGTAAGTAGCTACGTCTCTGAACAGTGAAGGCGTTGGCTGCGAAGGGAAGGGTATGACACCCTTGCGCGTCTGAGATTGGTGCAGGCAGGTAGCTGCGCCTCTGGAGTGAAGACACTGGCTTTTGAAATAAAAGAAGGGGAGGGGGGCCTACCACCATCTTGTTTCTGAGGTTAGCGCAGGCAGGTAGCTGCGCCTCTAGCTTGAAGGCTCTGGCTTCTTCAAAGTGCTGAGTTACTGATACGCTTCTGAGAGGCTGCACCAAAGAAAATTAGACCATGCTTCGGTGGAGGTCAATCTTCTAGCGTGTGTATCGAGAAGAATGAAGGATGTGCTTCGACGAAGACTGCATCCCTTGTTGATCCCTCTAGGCTCTATCGAATCTATACTAGATCCTTTATAGAAGAACAAAATTAGTCCCTTATGTATAGTCCTAATGTGTATGTACTAGACTTTGGTAGACATGACAATAAAGGGACTTCTCCCCATATCTTCTGTTTTGTCTTTTTAGTATTGAGCCTCAGTCTTTTTCATCTTCTGTGCTTTAGCGAAGGGATGTCTTCAACTAAGATTTTCATGCTTCTACAAGACCCCCTGTAGAAGCATGGAAAAGAACAGAAAAGTCCATGCGGCTCAAAAGTCCTTTAGAGCTTCTTGCGGCTCAAAAGTCCTCTAGAGCTTCATGCGGCTCAAAAGTCCCTAACATCTCCATGCGGCTCGGGAAAAGCCACGTGGCCCTATGCGGTTCAAAAGTAGGATTCTACAGCTGGCCAGAGCAGCTGGCTCATTAAATGCTCTGACGACAGCTCTGACACAAAGGATTGACAGCTCTGACATAAAGGCTTGACAGCTCTGACATAAAGGTAGAATGATGACTCTGACATAATGACGTGCTCCTAGAGAGACGAGAAAAATATTTATAGCTGGCACGATCCACCAAATTCCAAAGCTCTTTATGCGGATCGCTTCAAGGTCTTCCACGCGGCTCTGAACATGTGGCCACCCTTATGCGGTTCGGTTGGAGGCCACCCCCATGCGACTGCTACTCCCATGCGGCTCGGATCATGGGGGCCACCCTCACGCGGCTCAGATTTTGGGAAGCCACACCCATGCGGCTCTGACACGTGGCCACCCTTATGCGGTTCAATTGGAGGCCACCCCCATGCGGCTGCTACTCCCATACGGTTCGGATCATGGGGGCCACCCTCATGCGGCTCAGATTTTGGAGGCCACACCCATACGGCTGCCACCCTCATACGGCTCAGATTACGGGAGGTCACCCTTATGCGGCTCAATTACCAGACCACACGCATGCGGCTCTGTCAGGACACCCTGTCCATGCGGCTCACAGTTGGGACACGTGACAGAAGATCAGTTAAGACTTATTCCCCCGTATTCATATGGCTCGCAGCATAATAACGGTTAGACACGTGGAACAAGATCAACCAAGACTTATCCCCTCAGATTTGTTGCTATCAACAAATCACAACAACCAGATTTATTGCAATCATCATAATTACCCGGATCAATTTCCAACAAATGATGTAGATTTGTTGCAATCGACATAAAAACAAGATCAAGGCAAATCTTAACCGATCCCTAACCGTCACTTTTCAAGGAGCAATCATTGCAAACTATACTTATCATACCCCACTCCTATAAATAGCAAGGTGCCATTCCCTTGTAAAGAGAGAGACAGGAAGAGCGACGGCGCACAGAAGAATCTTTTCACACATCCCGAGAGCATTTATTCATCAGAGCCAAGGCTACGTCCGATCGTCCAAGGAGTAAGGCAGAGTTGATAGCACCCTCCCGAGCCTCTACCGTCATCTCCCAGAAAAACTAAACAATTGTACTTAGATTGTTGTACCTAGATTTTCATCCCTAGGCTTTCTTTGTACGAGCGAGTTTGTGTTGTGAAGTAAAAGTCCAGTCCTTCCATAAAATCGTTCTGTTCTTTTTACAATCAATGACAAACACGATGGCGACTCTGCTGGGGACTAACTTCTTCACGGCTGATGAGTTGGTGACGCAATCGGACGCAGCCAAACTTGGATCCACTCAACAGATGCTGGTCGTCCGCTTTGACCAGCAGGCGTTTGAAAAAATGCTCTCCGACGGGAGCGTTGGCCCGGTCCAGAAGCGAGCCCGCATGAAGAAGGCTCGCAGGGAGTGGAGGCCCAAATCATTTGCTCCTCCCCAAGCTCTGGAGGAAATGCTCCCTGCTACCCAAAATGGCGGGGAAGATTCTCGTGCGGCCCCACTTCAGACCATAGAGGACTCTGCTGTCCCCAAGTCCGGCAGAGAAAAACACTATAATGTTGGACTTACAGGGACAAAGAGGAACTCTATGCGGTCCAAGAAGAAGCCGCATAACGGCGCCAGCCACATAAAGACTCATACGGCCACAGAAGCCAGCCGCATGCATAAGGCTCATGCGGCCAAAACTTCCAGCCGCATGAAGGGGGCTCATGCGGCCACGACTGTCAGCCGCATACTGACTGCTTATGCGGCCACCGCTTCTAGCTGTATACAGAAGGTTCATGCGGCCACAAATGCCCGCAGCATGCAGACAGCCTGCACGGCCACCAATCCCAGCCGCATACCATCTGCTCCATGCGGCTCACGATCAGTCTTTGACCGCCTCTCATGCGGTCCTGACCTTAGAGGCTCTCAGGAGGTTGTGCCAAACTCTGTGACGCACCACTTGGACTCTTCCTACTATGCACTCTCGGGTGCTAGAGGAAAGAAATCTAGGACAGCGCGGGCTCATCGAGTTTAGTCAGCTGTCCCAACTTCTGACTATTATGCGGGCCCCTGATGGAAAGTTGTACAGAACCGACCGTGTCCAGCCTCCGGCGGCAAATGGACAGAGTGGTTTCCAAAGGTCTCCCAATCAGGGAGCAAACATGGTGCCAACACACTCGGATACGTGGCATTCCCAGGCCCACAAAACGGGTGTAAAGGTTGCTCGAGACGCACCTGACTTGCGTGACGTGATCCTTCACAAGCACAAGAAAAGAGATGAAGCCTCGGTGTGCAGAGAGTCCTTTCATGGACATCACTGCACCCAAGTCATTGTCGACTGCTGCTGCAACAGCGTAGCAGTACAAGAAGACCGACGATCCGTCTTCTAACGACTGCAGCAACCAAGCTCAGAGGACGAAGCGCTTCTCGTCGCCTCCTGCAATTCTGCTCAGAAGATCCCTGGCGGCAGAAAAGGGAAGAAAACAAATGTCCCCAGCCCGAAAATCTCACCAAGAAACTCTCTTCTAAGCGGTTGTCTACGACCGTTACAGGAGGAGTTTACCACGACACCCGCTCTAAGACAAAATCTTTAACACTTGGAGATCCATCATCTACATCTCTGGGGTTGCCGGGGGTAGCACCTCTCCGAATGTTCACAACAATCCGGTGTTCCAAGAAGATGTACCCGGGGAAATAATTCCCCCCACAGATATAGTGGATCCGAATGTCCCTGAGGACGTCCACGGGTCCCAAGACGAGGTAGCCTCCTATGCAGGGGGTAATACTTCCTCCGAATTCGAACCGGAGGAGAACATTCCTACGTACCCCGACGACTTCTCTCTACGAGGGTATGATTCGGAGAGCACATCCTCCACAGTTCCTTCCACTGTTCTCCGTGTGAGAATAGTATTTATGACTGGGAATGACCAAGACGGTCCCCGTGATCGCCAACGCATCGACACTCTGGAGGCCATACTTCATACCTTGGTCAAATCCGTCGACGAGATCAAAGCGGCCCTACCAACTCTGCAAGGAAGGACGCCTGGCCAGACAAGCTTGGGTCCCGCGGCCAATGCGGACTCGAACTCAATCCCGGGCGACAATATTCCTACAATATCGGCTCCCATCGCTGCAGACGAGGCCAGAGAGGCAAGACGAGAGGTCCAGGAGCTCCGGGCCATATTCCACGCCCGAGAAACCTGCGAGGACCACATGATATGACAACCGTATCTTGCTGCGTGGAGAGATGTTCCCTTCCCACCAAGATATAAACCATTCAACATCAATCCGTATGATGGGAAGACATCTGCAAGTAGGTACATTACCTACTTCGAAGTCACAATCGACCATCTGCCTCATGACGACGTCATCCTTACGCGATTGTTCATTGGCGCGTTGGAAGGGGTCGCCTTCGACTGGTACCGCAACTTTCCAGACAACTGCATCTATTCCTTCGCAGGCTTCAAAAACATGTTCCTTGAAAGGTTCTACAAGGTAGGATAAGATGTGACAATGTCCACACTCATGGACGTTGTTCAAGGTGAGAAGGAATTGACGAGGAACTACATTGAGCGGTTTCGCCAAATCGCGATAAAATTGCCCTCTGGCAATCCAGATTCTTCCTTGATTGAAATCTGCCAAAAGAGGCTGCTTCCCACAATAAGCCTCTGGATGGACGAAAGTCAGTTTAAGGATTGGAAGACTTTCATTATTAGCGCCACTAGCGCAGAAGACAAGTTGAAGAAAGCTCGCCAACTGGGATTGCACATCTCGAAAGGAGAGGACAAGGGCAAACGCCCTAACTCTAACAACAACAATGGTGGTAATTCCACCAATAACCGAGACAACAAGGGCAATCAGGCTATGGTGGCCGACACAGCTCCGAAGCCCGAACCAAAGCCGACAGAGAAGCAGTGGCCGCAGATGACTTACTCCTTCGAAGACAGCTATGTCAAACCCATCCTTGACATGCTCATACAAGGAGACATAATTCAGCTCCCTCCGCCGAGACGTTAGCCTCGGCCTGCAGATATGGAAAGCCTTAAGTATTGCCACTACCATCGCTATGTCTACCATGCTACACAAGACTGCTACCAACTGAAGCGATACATCCAGCAACAATGGAGGTTGCTAATCTTCCACCTCCCGGAGACCAGGCTGA
Source organism: Iris pallida (assembly GCA_029216955.1). Taxonomy (NCBI): domain Eukaryota; kingdom Viridiplantae; phylum Streptophyta; class Magnoliopsida; order Asparagales; family Iridaceae; genus Iris; species Iris pallida. The sequence continues at coordinate 5,147,305 of JANAVB010040818.1, read as the reverse complement.
TGGTCTAGTACCCCTTACCACATCCCTCGAGCAACAATGGAGGTTGCTAATCTTCCACCTCTTGGAGACCAGGCTGCTGGTCTAGTGCCCCTTACCACATCACGAGGGGAGGTCATGTGGGTCCATCCGGGCCTGGTACCTGAAGTGACTCAGTCCGCACCACCCTCCACCAGCAAGAAGAAGAGTAGGAAAGTCAAATCCTGCCACACAATCTCGGCAGTGGTCGAAGAAGCTACAACTGTCGTCACCCGATCGGGAGCACAATCCCAACCTACACCGGGTAACTCGGCTGAAGATCATCAGTCGGCTATTGCTGATGCTCCAGGACCTTCTCAGCCTCCGACGACCGACAAGTCTAGGCCGAAGGAGACTCGCTTTGACAAACCGCTCCGAAAAGAGGCGTCTCATAGGCTGGAGAGGCCCTACAACTTTTATATCTTGGCACAATTGGCCAACACACCGACCAAATTATCGCTATACGAGCACCTGAGACTCTTCAAGGATGTTTGCGTTGCACTGAGCGAGGCACTCCAGTACACCGACGCATATCTTGCTCAGTCCAATCTCACTGGAGAGAGCTCGCCTGCATATCTCCAAGACAGTACTTGTACCGGCGCAATGCCCAATGTCGTGTTCACTCTGCATGACATGCTTATCAAGACTAACTTGTACGATCGACCTCTGTATTACACTGGATACGTCGGTGACGTCAAGGTGGATCGGATGCATATTGATCCCGGTTCTTCCATAAGCATCATCTCGAAGAGCCTACTGCACCACCTGCGCATCCCAATGCATCGCCTGACATCGACAAGCACTGCCATCAGCTGTTTCAATTTAGGCAGAAGCTATCCGATCAGGAAGATTCGTCTGAAATGCCAAATCGGCGATCTTCAATCAGAAGTGACCTGTTATGACATAGATGCGGACACTTCCAACAATATTCTCCTGGGGCGTCCTTGGATACATGATTACATGATCGTGCCTTCCACACTGCACCAGTGCTTCAAGTACGTCAACAAGCACAGCTTCATGAGGACAGAATTTGCTGACATTGATCCCTTTAAAGGGCTCGAATCCTACTACTCAGACTCATGCTTGTACAAGAAGTCGAAAAAGCACCTTGTCGAAGGAGATACTCATGCTCAAACTGAGGCAGCAACTGGTTCAGAAGAACCTCTGACAATCTACCTCCAAGGCCGTAAACCTGGTATAACTGCACTACTTACTGCCACTCTGCGTAAGGATACAATCAGCCTCTCTGCACAAGAGGGGCAGATAATAATCCGACTGCCAAGGTCTGGCCAAGCGCCAAGACCCACGATAGAGCCACTGACAATCAGGCTGCCTAGAGCTAGCCAGCAACAAACAGAAGAGCTCAATCCCTCTGTCAAGCCGATGACGATTCGTCTTCCCAGAATGAATCGGCAGCCGAGCACTAAGTCGGGGACTGCTAGCCAGCCAACAACTCCCCGCCCAGTACCGAGCACCAAACTGGGGGTCGCTAGTACGCCAACGACTCCATGTTCTGCTCCACCTATGGAGCCCCTGATGATTAAGCTGCCCAAGTTATCCTCCCAGTCTTCATTGACACAGGAAGAGTCAGAGCTGGCCAAGTATGTGGCTGCTCACACTGATGTTCCATCCGCAGATGATGTAATCCCACTGGAAAAGATACCTTACTTCATCAATAAAAGGCTATCTTTGAACTACCTCGAGCTTAATAAGCTTTATACAATGTATGCTATGGAACACGGTATATACACCCACCTACACACACAGGTGACAAATGTCTACACCGCAAACCAACTTACTTTAGTGGAAGACGCTTACCGCATAGTCGAGGGAGAGGATCATCCAATCATCTTCGGCCGGAAGAATGATCCACAACCCTTTAGGATAGAAGAAGTTGATCTCGAACCCGACACCGGGAGACTGTCCCTTTATCTATATAGTTCCCGATCCAAGTACCTCATACAAAAATAGGGGTATAATCCGGAAACTATGCCAGGCTTGAACTACGGCTCTGGACGGCGATAACCTTTACAATTGCCGGTCTCGGCTGGAAAACCACGGGATTACTACGACAAGACCAGATATGGGCTAGGTTATGTTACACCTGCAACGACCCCTGAAAGCTCAGATGAGGAATGCGACTGGCATTCACACTCAACCGGATCACCAACTTTCGATTCAGATGTCAACATTGGGGACGTATTCAGGCAAATCTTATCCATCAATATGGCATTCGCCGACGCCTATGAAGAAGATGAAGATATTCCTGAACTTCTTGAGTTAGAGCCGTGGGCACAACAGCTAGATACGCAATGGGAGAAGTAGTTCGAACAAAGAGAGCCTCCCACCGAAGATGAGGTTGTGCAAGTTGATCTCGGTGATGAGTCCTCTCCAAAGCCCATCTTCGTCAGCAAGAATCTGACAGACGAAGAGCGGGAATCGCTACTGCAACTCGTTAGAGAATACATCGACGTGTTCGCCTGGAGCTACGAAGACATGCCAGGACCGAACCCCGAGGTTGCACTTCACAAACTCAACATTCGTCCGGACGCAAAACCGGTCAAGCAACAGCAACGACGGTTCCTCCCCGACATTATGAATGCCATTAAAGCTGAGGTCAACAAACTGATAGCCAGCGGCTTCATCCGCGAGGAACAATATCCAGACTGGGTAGCCAATATAGTACCAGTCCTCAAAAAGAATAGAAAGATCCGAATCTGTATCGACTTCCAGAGGCTGAATGAGGCGTGTCCTAAGGATGAGTTCCCCCTCCCTATCACAGACAACATGATTGACAACACTGACGGCTTCGAGCGTATGTCATTCATGGATGGTTTCTCGGGGTACAACCAAATCAAGATGTTCCCTGATGACGAAAAGCATACATCATTTCGAACACCAATTGGCACATACTGCTACACAGTCATGCCTTTTGGTTTAAAGAATGCTGGCGCCACCTATTAAAGAGCTATGAGCGTCATCTTTAGAGACCACTTGCATAAGACAGTGGAATGCTACGTCGATGACATCGTCGTCAAGAGCCGCTCTAAAGAAGATCATCTGCATGATCTGAGGACAGTGTTCGACCTGATACGAGCGCACAATTTGAAGATGAATCCTATAAAATCCTTCTTGGGCGTATCCAGCGAGAAGTTCTTGGGTTTCATCATTACTTCCCAGGGTATCCACATAGACCCCGAAAAGACGAAGGCAATCATAGAGATGGGTCCCCCAAGAAATCTACATGAACTCAGAGGTCTTCAACGGAGGCTAGCTTACATCAGGAGGTTTATCTCTAACATCTCCAGGCGATGTCAACCCTTCACGCACCTTATGAAGAAAGGCGTCTCCTTCGTATGGGATGAAGAATTTCAACGCGCTTTCGACGACCTCAAAGAATATCTGTCGAACCCACCAGTCCTGGTAGCCTCGGTTGATGGAAGGCCATTCCTGTTCTATGTGCGAGTGATGGAACATTCTCTCGGTGCTCTGTTAGCACAAAACAACGATGCAGGCCATGAGCAAGCTATTTACTACCTCAGCCGAATGATGATGGGGCCTGAGCACAGATACACTGTCGTAGAGAAGGAGTGCCTCATTCTAGTGTTCGCCATTCAGAAGACGCGATACTACGTCACGGGATAAACCATACACGTGATATCACGAGTCAACCCTCTCAGGGTCCTCATGACCAAACCAGGGGCACTCAGCTCTCGCCTTACTACCTGGGCGATATTATTATTTCATTATCACATGATCTTCGTCCCACAGAAGGCTGTTAAAGGTTAAGCTCTGGCAGACTTTTTAGCAGCCCATCCAGGCTCGGAGACAACCAGATTATACGAAGAGATACCATACGAGGTCCCCAATTCAAATGCGGTCTCCCATGATGCCATCTGGCAAATGTTCTTCGACGACGCTTCGAGAACCGGGCACAAGGGCAATATTGTCGCTGGGGTCAGGGTGGTACTGATTTCTCCCTCCGGGTTGGTGATCAATCGAGCGTACTCCCTCACGGAGCCTTCCTCAAACAATGTGGCAGAGTACAACACCTTGGTTATCGGCCTCCGACTTGCAAAGGAACTAGGGGTAGAGCACCTTGAAGCATATGGCGACTCACAGCTAATCGTCAATCAGATTCGGGGTTCATACGAGGTTCGTCATGAAGACATGATCCCCTATCATCAAATAGCGATCGACATCATCTCGTCCTTGGAAGGATTCTTCATAGAACACGTTCTCAGACTCCAGAATATTGAAGCCGATGCCCTAGCAGGCCTGGCCGCTTCCCTAGCCGTACCGAATCATGTTCATCATCTGTTTGACATAATAGGCCGTGAATTGGTCTGTCCCAAGAATAATGTTCAATGTGTTGAGAGTTACTCCGGTCTAACAGTCGACGAAGCACCAGACTGGAGACAACCATTCATCGACTTCGTAGTCTACGACATCCTGCCAGAGAATCCGAAGGAAGCCACTTCTATCAGAAGACGTTCCCTCATATTCTTTTACGATACAGAGACAAAAATGCTGTATCGGCAATCATACGATGGATTACTGCTTCGGTGTCTGTCAAATACAGAAGCCAAGGAAGCTATACGTGAAGCTCACGACGGCATCTGCGGGGCCCATCAGCCTGGCCCAAAATTGCAAGACCACATTCGCCGAATGGGCTATTACTGTCCCACGATGGTAGCAGATGCGATAGACTATGCAAGAAAGTGCAAAGTCTGTCAAGTCCATGCAGATTTCATCCATCAACCATCCGAGTTTCAACATCCGAAAGTGGCATCCTGGCCATTCGAAGCATGGGGAATGGATATCATTGGTCTGATCACTCCGCCTTCGTCCCGAGGACATCGCTTCATACTCGTAATCACCGATTACTTCTCCAAATGGACGGAGGCTATTTCGCTGGCAGAAGTGAAGACTTCAAACGTGACCAGCTTCTTCAAGCATCACGTCATCTTTCGCTTTAGACTGCCCCAAAGGATCATCCACGACAACGGTCCGCAGTTTGCAAGCCACACCTTCTATCGGTTCTACGACAAACACTGAATCCAGAATGTTACTTCAACGTCGTACAATCTGGCAGCGAATGGGTTGGCAGAAGCATTCAATAACACTATAATCAAGCTGCTCAAGAAGTTCGTGTCTTCCAACAAACGTGACTGGAATGAGAAGCTTGGCGAATTCTTATGGGTGTACCGCACTACAGTCCGGACGGCCACTGGGAACACACCATTCTCCTTGGTATACGGGAGTGAGGTAGTTCTCCCACTGGAGACTCAAATCCCCTCGCTCTGTGTCGCCCTCACCTACCGATTGACGACAGATGATAATCACCATCGCCGACTACAAGAGTTGGAGGCCCTAGATGAGAAACGCCTGTTAGCTCAACAACGAATTGAGCTGCATCAAGCCCGAATCTCCGGAGCTTTCAACAAGAAGGTTAAAATCAGAACATTCCAAGTGGGCGATCTCGTTCTGGCAGTTCGGAGGCCGATGGTTATGACTTATAAAACCTCCGGCAAATTTCAGCCAAAGTGGGAAGGCCCATTTATCATCGAGGTTGTATTCTCCAATGGAGCTTATCGCCTTACAAAATAAAATGGAGACTTGCTCATGTTGCCCATCAACGACAAGTTCCTGAAGAAGTATTATGTCTAAAACGACATCCTCCAAATCTTCCAGATTGTTGAGTTATGTACCCTTTGGTACCGCTGAACTTACACCTTGACTCCAAATCTCCCAGATTGACGAGTTATGTACCCGCAGGTACCGCTGAACTTACACTCTGGTCACTCCAGATGAATCTATATCGCATCTTTTGGGTAGTAAGTCACGTATGATCATACCTCTGAACTTTCTTCCTAAAAAGAGCTCCTTCCTCATGATCCACTACCCGCACTTTCAGTGCATAAAAAGGGTAACATATCCACAAATTTCCCGAAACAACCACGTCGATATTACCTCTGAGTTGTTTCACTTCCATCAAAAAACAAACCATCCCTCACGTAGAACTTCCACGTCCTCATTACCTCTGAGTTGTTATATGTACCCTTCATGGAGCCCACTCCTGCCACGTCCTCATTACCTCTGAGTAGGAAGGCTCCATTGAAAAAACCCTCATATTTACCACGTCCTCATTACCTCTGAGTAAGTATGTCGGTTTTCTCTCGACTTATTATCTGTACCCAAAATCGGAGTACGCCAAGGATAATAGGTCCACAAATGTCCTCTGTTGACCGCAAATGCTGTACTAAGTTTTCTAGTACATGCGCCTCATTTCTCATCATGCCTCGGGAGCCCAGCTGCTCCATGGCATTCTTTCTCTCGATACCAGGAACTTCCGTGGCCACCTTACTGTGGAATTGTTCTAGGTATCCCCATAAAACTTGTTATCCGTACCTAAAACCCAAGGTATACCAAGGGTAACAAGTCCACAAACAGTCCCCCAGTGGGGTAAATACCACAACACCACAAACGCAATAAGCAATACAAATGAAGGGTAAAATAAAACGTACTCTTTTATTTGAAAGTCAAAAGTACTACATGTTCTGGGACCACTCCTTCTCAAAAAAGGAAAAGAACATAAACAAAAGAAAGAAAAGGCCGACTATGGTTTGGCGATACATAATTCCACAAGACGGTCCCTCAGCAAGGCAGTCGACCGCTCAAACCTCTGCTTGGCCCGGCGCTCGACCTCCAGAGTCAGCCGCTCTGCATCATCCAGATGCGCATGAGCCCGCCAGCCATCCTCAAGCTTCTTTAGAGCACGCTCCAGGCCAGCAGAAGCTCGAGTGACCTTGTCGGCCTCCTGGATAATCAGCCCCTTATCCGTGCGGGCGGCCTCGAGCTCAGATTCCAAGAAAGCCAGTTTTCTCTGAAGCTCGAGGATCTGCTCCCTCGTATCAATTATTTTGCGAGAGGTGGCCGCTTCCCGAGCCATGCAATCCTTGCTCCTACAGCTCAGCTGGTCATATTGGAGAGATAGGTCGCCGAGGTCCTTCATTATAACCGGCTTAGACGCATCTCGTGTAGCCCTTACCTTCTCCAGGACAGTGGTGAGGAAGTCTCGCTCCTGATCTATCGTTGAAGACAGATCAACTTGCCGAAGTACTTGAAACTGGGCTACGAGCTGATCAGCCTGTAGCAATTTGGGCTCCAGAAGCGCAACTATCCTGCCCCACCAGGGAGGGTTTTAAGAATTTTAATTTGGCCACGGGCACATTGTCGGGCCAAGGCAAATGGGGGTCCCCCGCTCCACAGCAGCTTCGACCCTTCTCTTCAGGTGGCGGTAGAAACTGTCAACCACATCCTGTGACGCTTCATCCAGAACTTCCGTAGAGGACGGCGTCAAAGGAAGTTTAGCTGGCAGTGTCGAAGGAGACACGTCGGAACTTGCCACCCCTGCCACCAGGAAAACAAATTCTGAGCGAAAAGTCGCGTGGATAGCAGCTAACTCCTCCTCCGTAGCCAGAAGAACCTGGATACTCGACAGGGCGAAAAGGTCGACCCCCGAAGCCACATGAGCAGAGGAGGACACAGGGACCATTGCTCTCCACCCCGGCTGTGCCGCCATCTGATCTCCCGAACTCAATCCAGCGGAAGGCCCTTCAATATAAGTCGGAAGGGGAGGAGGCACACTCCCTTCCACCGGATCCCCTCTGGCAAAGCCTATCCTGACAATGTCCGTCATTGGCAGTGAAGGGGCAGGACCTGTATGTCCAGAGCAACCATCAATCAGCCTAACCCGAAGGATGCGATGATAGAGCAAATGGGCCTCCTCCCTAGTCAAGATTTGGCTTATCTTACCATGGGAGGGTTGCGGAGGCCGAGGATCGCTCACAGCCGCCGTAGTCCCCTCGCCAGCGACCTCCGAGCCGAATGCAGCTGGTTCCTCCGCCCCAGTTGCCCCGGAAGGAGATACAACTGGATCGGCATCACCCGGCTGAGATTCAGCAGTCTCGAAGACCAGTTCAGCAGGGCCCACATCGCCTCGGGTTGAGACCTCAGCAATGGAAGGAACCTCAGCCATCACCGAAAGAACCTCGGCCGAAACGATCTCGACACACATATCATTAATCAAAGTAGTTAAAGCCTGATCGACCGCAGAGGCATCAGCCGACTCCGGTGACTCCACTTCTGCTGACACCTACAAAAGCAAAGGAAAATGATTAGGTTATAGTTAGGAGAAAGAAGAGCTAAAAAAAGAAGAAGATGGTTGTAATTCAATTCACCTCAGGAACGACGTCAACACCCTCGCCTCTTTCCTTAATGAGTAGCCTGCGAGGCTTAACCGCAGCCCATTTCACGGAGTAGGTTATGCCGCCAATAGACTAACGCCTGCCTCGCTTGTGTGAAAGGCCAGGCACAATAGGCTGCTGATCTGCCACCACCTTATCTGGCATAACAGGCGGCTGATCCGCCACCACCTCTTCTGCAGAAGGGAGAGAGTTACCGGCATCATGCTCGTCATCCTCTTCGTCCGCATTGGTGGACTCCGAGTCCGGCACAGGAACCGTGTTCGCTCTCTTCTTCCTCGTCTTGGACCCCTTGGACTTATCCGCCAAGCCAGTACCCACAATAAAGCTGGTACTTGGGTCAAAATTAACGAGAGACTTGCTCGCCATAACATGGTATAGGGCCGCCATATACAAAATCTCCCCTGGCGCCTCAGCATCAGGAACCGAGAAGCTAGTTCGGGTATGAACCGCGTCATAATAATGCCAGGCCCTGATACCGTCGAGGACGCTACCTCCAAAGCCCAGGCAAGAGCTGGGACTGTCAAAGAATAGCTGGCTATACCCGAACTGGCGGGAGAACCTACTGGGCAAGTAGGGCTCCAGGTAGACATTATTGCGGTTACGGTATACTAGGTGCGCTGGACGTATATTATGCAATAAAAGGAGCATCTTCTCAGACAAGAGGTGAGGAGGTCCGATACCATCAATATGTACGCCCCTTACTTCTTCATCGGTAAAACGAGGAACAGACACAAAAAAGTTGTATCCGTCCACTCTCGCCAGCACCCTCCGACAGGCTGGCATAGTGCTGCACTCCCAGGACTGATTGTGATATTGGAAAATGAAGCATCATCAGCCGTAACGCCGTCTTCTGCTCCAGACCTCATCAAAGACCGGCAGTGCATCAACAGCCACTCCATCAGATAATGGTAGGGCAGCTCTATGCGCACAAAATCCATCGCCGTGTCACGGGCGATGACCTTGGACGAGAAGGCGTAAAGGCTATGGTGTATGCTGCACACTATGGCCGGAAGAAGGGCCAGTCTGGTCCCAAAGACCAGCTTTACCGCAGAAAGAATAAAGTGGCGGCTGATCCTCTCAATGGAACCCGCCCCACCTGAGACCACGCAGTTCCGTAGCCACACCATCAGGAATCCTGCCAGGAGTGCCTTCTCTGACAGCCGCTGAGTACCATGATAAAAATAACTAAAGAAATCAGTTTGACTTCCAAATGTGTCGCCCGTGGCCCTCGATCTCTTGGCAGTCGACGCCAATTTTTGTACCTCCTCCTGGGTTTGAGGATCTCGGGGAGAAACCCGGCCTGAGGCGCCTAGTGTAAAAAGGTATGAGACCCAGGACGTGGTGTGAGGAATGCTCCCTTCCGAGCTACCATCCTTTTTGATGGACGTCTGGTGACAGGTACTGTGGTGACATAACAATTCTCGGTATACGGCAACAAAGCCCGGGAACTGCCGATCCAAATCCTCGAACTCTTCGTTCGTAGGGGTGTACACTTCGAAGACTTCTTCCCCCCAGGGCAGCTTGGAAATTACATGCATCTCGTGGAGGGCGAGTCCCATCTCCCCTCCAGGCGTGAAGAAGGTTCCCGTTCGCCGGTTGTACATCTCCAGGAGAGCCATGAACAATGGCTTATTTATGGGCAGACCATGACAGGTGCCCTGAATGGCGTGGTAGAGGCCGATCTCACGCAGGGGAGTCTCATACTTCCACAGAATCCACGTGGTTAAGTTAGCCCACGTAGGGATGGGGTTTATCCAGTTCAGCAGCGCCAACCAGCCGACGGAATAGGACCCCTTCCGAGCAAGCTGGTTTAAGAAGGTGTCAGCTTGAGAGAACGTAAAATTGGAACCCGGTACATTTATGAAGGTACCCGGGGCCAGTTCCATCATATACCGACTGACCGATTCCCTACCCGCATACGCTGACCCCAAATTCCTGTTATAATGGATGTTACCCACAATCATCCCCAACTTGCTTGGGGTCAAGGAGTCCACCATCTTTCTGTCTACCGGTAACATATTGAACCATGACAGAGGAAAATGATGCTCCATCAGAGGGATATGGATCGCCATCCCGTCAAGAGTAAAGCTCCAACTATCGGATATATCCAGCACTCGGGGGTTCTTCACAGTCAAGGCATCCCCAAAGAGGAACGCCGACTTCAGGTATTTTCCCTCCAATTGCCCCGAGTTCATCATGGCACAAAAAAAGTAGAAGGGCTGGTTCCTGATAGCATTCAGCCTCTCCATAGGCTCGTTTATGGAAAGCTGGTTCGCCACATATTGGACTAAGTGGTCGAATCACACACCCACAGCAGATTGGGCCGAACCCACCAGGGGTTCTCCCGCTGGATTGACTGGCAGATTCACTGAAAAAGGACAAAAGAAACAAAGTTAGAAGATGGCCAGGTGAAACCAACTTAGTGTTTTGGGGCTTATGCGGCTCTACATTGGCGGGGCCTTATGTGGCCCAGTTCAAAGTGAGCTTATGCGGCTCGGTTCAGCGCGACCTCATGTGGCCCAATTCAGATGAGCTAATACGGCTCGGCTTAGCACAGTCTCATGCGGCCCAGTTCAAATGAGCTTATGCGGCTCGGCTTAGTGCAGCCTCATGCGGCCCAGTTCAGATGAGCTTATGCGGTTCTGCTTAGCAGGACCTTATGCGGCACAGTTCAAAGGGGGCTTATGCGGTCCTGTTTGATGGGGCCTCATGCGGCTCAGTTCAGAGGGACTTATGCGGTTCTGTTCGACGGGTCCTTATGCGGTTCAGTTAGCAAAGTACTTATGCGGCCACTAGACGACTCTCATGCGGCTCGGACATGGGATGTACATGCGGCACATATAGCAAAGTATACGGATTCATCACAATGAACTTGAACAGTTCAATGAAGACGAAGAAGGCCCACGCTTAAAACATGCGACATAGCCATGATGGTTAGGTTCTGAGTTCATGCAATTTCTGCCAAAATCCTTACCAGCAATGGCGGGATGAACGTCAGGATAAACTTTAGGTGCCGCAGTCGACATGGAAGCCACTCCCTTACCCTTCGCCATAGCCTTGGAACTATGGAGGGCCATCGATGATCGAAGAAGAAGAAGAAGATGGCAGCTAGGACAAGAAAAGCTTGAACTGGAGAAGAGAGTAAAGAGTCTCTCTCTAAAAATTAATCTTATTTATAGGCAGACAGGAGGGCACGTGGATCGATAAAGGCTTCGAATTATGTGCTGCAGACAAAACCGACTCTTGGGATTTCATCCCCTCTCATGCAGGAGATTCATCAAGGCAAAAATCCAAATATTTAATAAACCGACCCTTGGGATCCCTCCAAAAGACGGCTTTAAATCAAAATAAATCAAGAGCAATTAATGAGACGCCTACATGGCAGAAAGGACAGTATGCGGCCAGAGTGGTCCATGCGGCTAGAGAACTCCATGCGGCCAGAGCAGTCTATGCGGCTAGAAAGTCTATGCGGCCAGGCTAGTCCATACGGTACGAAGAGATTACGTGGACATGCTTCTTATTCAAAGTATTTCAATTTTTACAAATTGAAAACTTTGAAGGGGGTCTTGTAGAAGCATAGAAAAGAACAGGAAAGTCCATGCGACTCAAAAGTCCTTTAGAGCTTCATGCGGCTCAAAAGTCCCCTAGAGCTTCATGCGGCTCAAAAGTCCCTAACATCTCCATGCGGCTCGGAAAAAGCCACGTGGCCCTATGCGGTTCAAAAGTAGGCTTATACAGCTGGCCAGAGCAGCTGGCTCATTAAATGCTCTGACGGCAGCTCTGACACAAAGGATTGACAGCTCTGACATAAAGGCTTGACAGCTCTGACATAAAGGTAGAATGATGACTCTGACATAATGACGTGCTCCTAGAGAGACGAAAAAAATCTTTATAGCTGGCACAATCCACCAAATTCTAAAGCTCTTTATGCGGATCGCTTCAAGGTCTTCCATGCGACTCTGAACACGTGGCCACCCTTATGCGGTTCGGTTGGAGGCCACCCCCATGCGGCTGCTACTCCCATACGGCTCGGATCATGGGGGCCACCCTCATGCGGCTCAGATTTTGGGAAGCCACACCCATGCGGCTCTGACACGTGGCCACCCTTATGCGGTTCAGTTGGAGGCCACCCCCATGCAGTTGCTACTCCCATGCGATTCGGATCATGGGGGCCACCCTCATGCGGCTCAGATTTTGGTGGCCACACCCATGAGGCTGCCACCCTCATGCGGCTCAGATTATTGGAGGTCACCCTTATGCTGCTCAATTACCAGGCCACACGCATACGGCTATGTCAGTACACCCTGTCCATGCGGCTCGCAGTTGGGACACGTGGCAAAGATCAGTTAAGACTTATTCTCCCGCGTTCATACGGCTCACAGCATAATGACGGTTAGACACGTGGCACAAGATCAACCAAGACTTATCCCCTCGGATTTGTTGCTATCAACAAATCACAACAACCAGATTTATTGCAATCATCATAATTACCTGGATCAATTTCCAACAAATGATGCAGATTTATTGCAATCAACATAAAAATAAGATCAAGGGAAATCTTAACCGATCCCTAACCGCCACTTTTCAAGGAGCAATCATTACAAACCCTACTTATCACACCCCACTCCTATAAATATCAAGGTGCTATTCCCTTGTAAAGAGAGAGAGACAGGGAGAGCGGCGGCACACAGAAAAATCTCCCCACACATCCCGAGAGCATTTTTTTATCAGAGACAAGGCTACGTCCGATCGTCCAAGGAGTAAGGCAGAGTTGATAGCACTCTCCCGAGCCTCTACCGTCACCCCCCAGAAAAACTAAACAATTGTACTTAGATTGCTGTACCTAGATTTTCATTCCTAGGCTTTCTTTGTACGAGCGAGTTTGTGTTGTGAAGTAAAAGTCCAGTCCTCCCATAAAACTGTTCTGTTCTTTTACAATCAAAGGCAAACACCCCCTTCAAAGTGTCCTGAACTTGGGTCAAGATTGGGATGCTTTGAACAGAAGCATGAACACGTATCAGGACTGTACGAGCTGGGTGATGGATGGTGTCATACCTAGCTCTTAGCATTAATTATCCTGAGTCATCATTTCAGAGCATGGGCTCATGATGGCTTCTTGATATTGGAGCCTCTTGCATCTTTGCAGGGATCACGAATTTCTTTAGCAGAGGAGGTTCAGAGTCACGTTCCTTTGGTCACTCGCAGTACTGTCATCTGTCATGGAGTGGTAGTTCTTCTCATACGGTCGCAACTGTCGGGACGCATAGGCTATCACTCTCTTGTTCTGCTCTAGAACATATCCCAGCCCTTTTCCTGAGGTATCACTATAAATAGTGAAACCACCTGATGCCGATGCCAACTTCAATATAGGAGCTGTCGTCAACCTCTTCTTCAACTCGTCGAACGCAGCCTGTCTGTCCTCTGTCCACACAAACTCGACATCCTTCCGAGTGAGCCTAGACATCGGCTCTACAATCTGAGCGAAGTCATGTACAAACTTCCTGTAATACCCCGCCAATCCTAAGAAGCTTCGGATCTTTGCTACAGTAGTCGGTATAGTGCAAGATTCCACAACATCAATCTTCTTTGGGTCAACGGATATTCCGTCACCTGTCACACGTGTCTAAGAAATTCTACCTTGTCCAAGAAAAACTCGTATTTTGAGAGTTTTTCATAGAGCTGCTCCTTCCTAAGGGTCTCCAGCACGATCCTCAGATGCTCCTCGTGCCCCTCCGATGTTTTCGAATAGATGAGTATGTCATTGATAAAAACCACCACGAACTTGTCAAGGTATGGATGGAATACATTGTTCATCAAGTTCATAAAGACTTTCGGGGTATTAGTAAACCCAAATGGCATCACCATGAACTCGTACTGTCCGTACTTGTCCGAAAGGCTGTCTTTGGTATATCCTCCTTCTTCACTTTCAACTGATGGTAGCCTGACCTCAAATCAATCTTTGAGAATACCCGTGCACCGCTCAACTGATCGAAGAGATCATCGATCCTCGGCAACTGGTACTTGTTCTTGATGCTGAGATTATTCAAGGCCCGATAATCGATGCACATTTGCATCGTCCCATCCTTCTTCGGCACAAATAGGACCGGGTATCCCCATAGTGACAAACTCGACCTGATGAATCCCTTCTCTAGTAATTCATTAAGCTGCTTCTTCAACTCCCCTGCCTCCTTATTGTTGATTCGATACACTGGTTGTGCCGTTGGTTCTGCGCCTGGCACCAGATCAATAGCGAACTCGATATCCCTATCAGGCGGCAATCCCGGCAACTCCTCAAGAAAAACGTTAAGGAATTCTGTGATGATGGGATACGATATCTCCTTCTCCTCAATCATAGCTCCGTAAATAGCCTCGCTATGATGCTCCACTGCTCCTCTAGCAAATTCGAATATAGTCGCCCCTAGAGGACTGAATACAACACATCCTCGGTGGCAGTCTCTACTGGCATGATTCCTACTCAACCAATCCATCCCGAGAACGATATCAAAACTCGGTAGTGGCATTACGAGTAGGTGGGCGCACAATTCTCTACTTCTAAGGTGATACGATGCCCGATGCAAATATCCTTGACTAGGATAACGTCTTCGCCCGTTATAATTTTATAACTACCATCTAAGGGTTCAATATGCTTGAACACAAAAGCTACAGAAATAAAACTGTAGGATGCACCAGAATCGAACAAAGCTATAGCTGGAAAAGAATCGAGTAGTATGGAACCTGCTATCACATTAGGGTAGGCTCGGGCTCCTCGACGACCATGGCAAAGGCTCTGCCCTGCTGAGGTGCTCCTCTATGCTGGTGCTGGGCGAACTGTTTCTACTGAATGGGGAGTGGTGGGCCTCGCGATTGTGGAGCTGGTGGTGGTCTAGTTGGTCCTCACTGTGCTGGTGCTACCTCGCATCCTGGCCGAATGGGAACTAGAGCTCACTTCCTCATCCAGTGTGAAGGTGATCCACAGTATAAACATGATTCGAGCTTCTTTTTATATTCATTCCAGACATGTCCGGTCTCCCGTAGTAAGTACGTTACGGAGCCTGTTGTAACTACCTCTGTGGCTGTGGTATCTGAGCTCTAGTCGGAGTACGGTTCTGCTGATGTATTGGGGCTTTACTAGCGGATTAGAACTGCTGCTACTGGTACTGAAATGTCCTTGGCTGGAATTAGGGATGCTTTGCAGGTCCTGATTGGTTGCTGCTTCCTCCAAATGTATCTTGATTCCTCTTCGACCAGTAACCCAACTCTTCTTCTACTGCTTGTGCGGCCTTCAGGATCTCCTCGTAAGTAGTGGCTCAACTGGTGGCGATAGCTAGGCAAATCTCGTGAGATAATCCCTTCTTGAATCTTTGGGTCTTGCTCCTTGGGGTGTTGACCATGCTCTTTGCGAAGCGGCTGAGGCGAGAAAACTCTGAGGTGTACTCATCGACGGTAAGGTTTTCCTACTCCAGGCTCTCGAACTGACTCACTAATGCCTCTCGAGCTACGTCGGGATAGAATTTTCTCTTGAACAACTGCTTAAACTCTTCCCAAGTCACGTCAGGTGCGGAAAGTTGGGGCCTATCTCTATACCACGTTCGGGCGATGTCGAAAAGTTGCATGCTGGCTGATTCGATCTTCAGGTCTTTAGAAACTCGGGCCATCCATAGAAATTACTCCATATTCTCTAAGCACTCATCAGCATAGAGAATCCCCTCCGTCCCATAGAAATCCTTGGGCCTAAGGTTCATGAAGTCCTCGGAAGTCCCTGGGCGTAGTTGGGGAGCATATATAGTCTGAAGAGCCTCCCTCAAGGTGTCGTAGAAGATGTTTGCCTGCTCCGTCTAGGAGGTGATAAGTTGCTGAAAAATCCCAAGAAGTAGAGCATTGTCCAGTACAGGTGCTGGTGGCAGAACGGGCGCTGGATGCAGTACTGGTGCTGGTGGCAGAACGGGCGATGGATGCAGTACTGGTGCTGGAGGCATAACGGGTGCTGGAGGCATAACGGGTGCTGGATGCTGTACGGGTGCTGGAGGTGGAGTTTGTGGAGGAAATTATAAGGGTGGTGGAATGTCGCCTCTATGGAACCTCGAGAACTGTGGCTGTGCCGGGTCGCCCAGATGAGTAAGCTGGCCTCTATGTGTCGGTGGGGTCCCATATGTAAAAAATCTGCCTGCAGTTGATAGGGTGTTCAGGGGAGCATTGTTCCTGTCTTGAGAATCCATTGGCCGCAAATAAAGAAAGTCATTAGATGGTGAAAAGATTCAAAACATGATGCAAATCGAGGGATAATTGAAGTCGAATATAGAGATCAATAACATGTTTAAACATGTGGGAATGGTCCTAAAATCCTAATCCTATTCGCAGGCTCGCAGTAGTACAACTAACTTAAGTACTACGACGATTTTGCAGTCCTTGCAAAAATTGACCTACATGGGTTACCATAAAAGCATGTCACGACCCGCACCCAGTATTTGGGTATGAATCGTGCGCACGTCCAGCTTACGCCGCAGTATCGACAGTAGAACGCTGTACTCAAAATATATGATGAACAACCACACAGTATAAAAATACTCTACTTGGGAGACAACAACACAAAACCACAAACTCAGCTTTAGACGAATAGAATAGTGAAAAGATATATAAAGTCTCAGAACATGGAATAGATGAAATCCAAAAGGTAAATAAATCCCAAACTACATGTCTCAAATGTCAAATATCAATATCCACTAATCCCGAAGACAAATCCGACCTCAAACTATCTAAATATATTTAAGCATTCGCAGCGGGGTCAGATGCTGCGAACTCCTCCTGAAAGACAAAGTCGGCCTCAACTATATCTCCCATGTACGGACCATACTGGTCAGGGCATACGTCCTCATCACAATCACTTAAAATATTTACCCAGTCAGGATGGAACAAGTAAAATTCATTAAGTGTCGTTCCAATATATGATAATGACTATAAAACAGTGGTTAGCCATAAAATACATGATGAGAAAATCTACTATAATATGGTAGTACAATGAACAAAAGACAGGAAAATATATAGAAATATATAAAGGGTGAAACGAGGAAGACATAGCTATCTAAGTGTGTTGAAGTACTCCTTTCGATGTGTGATTCGGCTGGGACACTAAACCGCACGGTCTACATAGGATTTGTATCCCCACTGTCTAAATAGCCAATAAAATAAACACGGTCTAAATAGTAAAATAAAATAATCATGGTCTACTGGTCTGATCACACATCTACTTGGTACTTCCCCTTCCCGATACGACAGGTAAGAAGCATGGCAAGATATGAAAGAAAATACATGATGTGGTATCCGTGTGATGAGCGTGTCGAGAATCAAATATTAAATAACTAACAATGAACTATAGTAATTAACAATATCAGAAATAAACAATAAATGTACTCGCCTGGCAACCTGAGTTGTTGGTATGGGTCCCGTGCCAAACTTGAGTCCAAGTAACCTATTTAGGAATTTTGTAATGTCAATAAGTGAAAACAAAGCAAGACTATCTTATCTATTGGGTTTTAGGCCCTAAAGTCTATTTTAAAACAATTTGTTCTTTTAACTTGGGAAGGCTGCCCTTGACTTACTATTTATATGTTACCCACATACCCTTGTTTGTATCCTCACTAATCTGACACTAATATCCTATAGTCGACCCTACTTATCTTGGTACTTCCTTGACACACACCACAAGATGTTGCAGAACTTATGTTTGTTAATTTGCATTTTACTCTAACCTCTCCCTCACCATTTTACCTACTGGATTGAGTGCACAGGCCTTTAAGGCTTGTGCCCAATCTGGAACCCCCTCTGGTTTCAGAAATGATACCATGGTATCCTCCATGTTGATGTTCTCCCTGCAGTAGGACACTCCTACCTATCTTTCCTGCTTAACACTTGCTGCCTACCACTCCTACTGCTATCCTATTGGCCTGCCCTTTTTCTAGCATATATGGACTATATTCCCTTTGATACTACTATGGTTATTGTAACGCCCCAGTCCCAAAATACGTAGGACTAGGAACGTAGACATGCAGCCGTATAATAAATATACGTAAGCTGTAAAATGCAGTAGAACCATAACTAATCTCATCCACACAAAATAAATGAATAAAAGATATCATATAATGATAATGAATTGTCTTGATACAATATGTTGGGCGGAGACAAATCCACTACCAACAAGTAAAGAAAAAATACATGAGAAAAGAAATAAATTTGGCGAGCGAAGCGAAGGCGATCCAAGTGCAATCATCCTCGAAGAAATAGCGATGATCACGGCTAGAGCTAGAACACCTGCGAAAGACAAGTGCACACATCTGGAGAGATAACCAGGTCCTCAGAGGGATGTAACAAGACACATAATATCATGCCGATAACTGAATAAATAAAGCTCAACAGAAAAGTATATGTGACTACACAAATAAAGGTCCTTAACCATTATATGTGAAAATAATTTTGAAGACAACGTTCCACACAAGGGCTCCCGAGACTAGAAATATGGTACGTTAGCGTTTCAACCAAGGCACTAGTGGCGTATAGAGAAAAGTAAATACACAGCCCATTAGCACTCGAGTGAGAGCTAAGGGGCATCTAGAGAAAAATAAATGCACGGCCACTAGCTCTTGGGTGAGTCACTAACGACAGCTAGATGAAAGTAAATGCACGACACATTTGTGTTTCAACCGAGGCACTAGTGGCATCTAGAGAAAAGTAAATAAATGTACGGCCACTAGCTCTCGACTGAGTCACAAATGGCAGCTAGAGAAAAGTAAAGGTGTGAAAGCCCCTGCGTCTAATAACTGTCTTCACCCTCCCCATGTACTACTCGTGCTGAATCCACATCACGATATTCCTAATAACTGCTAAGTCTTCTAGACAACCATAACTATTTAGCAGTTATTGCCTATCGTACGGCGTGTGCGTACCGATGGCCAGTCGATACGTACGTCCGAGATCTGTATGAGACTCGTGACTCGTGATACACAAGTGTCAGGGCCGATGAATACGACACAAACAAAGGTGGTCCCTTAACTCTAGGCCAAATGCATAAAGTATAATAATTTGTAACTACATATGGTTTTGAAAGAACAACTTATAAGAAATAAAACATGCATGATATTGAGCAAGAAATTAAATAGTAAAGGCAAGGTGTCTTGCCTGATAGGATGCCTGGTATATTACAGTGATCAAGCTGCCATGAACTGCGACTTCGGTGCAACAGCTACACAAGGTGTCCTCTGATGGTAGCACGGACAGTTCCATTGGGTCAAGAAGGGTCAAATTAGTTAGGGTGGACATAAGGTAGTCTTGAATTGGCAAGGGATCACGAATAATGGAATTAGTTATGGGCAGGAGGAGACTCAAAAGAAAAAGGATAATAATTATATACAATTTTTAGAAAACCATTTAACCCAAAAATATATTTTATTAGTAAAAATAGTTTTTATATAAATATATGAAAAATGTAAAATAAGATCGCCTTTAGGCAAAAACAAAATTGTACATGTGTAAAAATAATTTGTCAATAGCTATCTCTATTTTGGTTAGATAAATATAAAACCTAAAAATGTATTAAGCTAAAATACTCCAAAGTGGTCAAAAATGATTTTTAAGTAGTAAACTATATTTCATTAATTACAATATATCCTAGATAAATATTTGAATGCTAAATCCTTAAGACCAAAACTACTTATATTCATATAAATTTAGAAGGATATTTTAGTGTTAAAACTTAACTTTGAATTTAGCTAGAAAGTATTTATACGAATACAATCATAATATTAACAAAACAAGAAAATAGTGATAATAGTAATAATGATAATAATAATAATAATAATAATAATAATAATAATAATAATAATAATAATAATATATTTACATATACAATACATATATACATTTTTAATATAAAATAATAATAATTAATAATCTATTTCAGTAACCATGACATTAGAAAGTGTTAATATTTTATACTACTTATCGTAAAATAAATAAAGTAAAAATGACAGTAAGGTGCGGACAATAGGGAACTTGTTCCCGTTCTCAAAATATCAGAGCTTTTCCCTTTTTTTTGTTTGATGAGAGAGAGAGCTTAAGGAAAGAATGAGAGAGGGTGAGAGAGATCGAGAGAGGGAGTGACGGAGAGAGGGGGTTTCCACCGGGAGAGTGTGCGTGCGTGGCCCAGGGACGGTCGGAGGAGGCTCGACACGATGCGCACGGTGGTCCGGGAGGAGCTGGCTCAACGGAGGGCACAGCGGCTTGCCGTGGTACGACGGCTTAGGGCGATGGTCGGTGCTGCCAAGTTGGAGCGGGCATCAATGGGAGGCGCGGTGGGAGCACAGAGGCGGCGCTCAGCGACGACAATCGTGGTGATGGTAGAAATCTAAGGTGGAGGAGATCGGTACAATGGACGGGGGTTCTCGACGACGCGGTCGGGGAGTCTCGGCGAGGGCTTCGAATGGACGCGGGGGCCGGAGAGGGGTTCGGGGGCTAGCCTCGGCGTGCAGCACGCCAAGGAGGAGGTGGATGCGGCTGGGGATCGATCGGTCCGGCGGGGCTTCGCCGGCCACGGGAAGGTAAGCGGTGGTTGCTTAGTTTTAATTGGGATTTTCTTTGGGGCATTGGTGGTCGTCTCGGTGGGAACGGCCGGTGGCTGTGGAGTTTTTGGTGAGGAGGTCCGGTGATGGTTGGCGTCGTGGGGGTGATGAACGGTGAGGGTGGTCAGGTCTGGTCGGGTCTGGTACTGACAGTGGTGGTGTTGGTTGTGGCAGGGCTGGGAGTTGGCCGAACGCGGATGTGGCGGTTTGGGTTGACTGGTTGGAGGGACGGCCATGGTGCGACGGGTTCGGTTGAAGACGGCTGGGAAATGGTGGAGGCGACGGGTTCGGGTGGTGGTTTGGGGATCGATGCTGGTGTCGGGTGACGGTCGCAGGGGACGGGGTTGTCGGGGATAGATGGTCGGGATTATGGCTGGTGGTGTTTATTTTGGTCGGGAGTCGGGGTTGATGACGAGGGTCGCAATGGTGTAGGGAAGACGTGAAGCGACAATGGCTCGCCGGAGTTAGGTTTAGGATTCTTATTTTGGTTGTATGTGTCGGGGTGTATCCGACACAAGGGATACAATGTATATGTATTGGACTAAGAACGGAGAGGGGACACGGACACGGACACGATGCACATTTTTGGTTGTGGAATTATGAAAGTTGATTGTGGAGAAATAATGGAGGAGTACCTGCCTATTTATAGGATGTGGAAATTCCCAATTGGATAAGAATTAAGATTCATTTAAATCCAATTTAAATAATTTGCAATTTACTTTAAAATCAATCAAATCCAAATCCAAATACAAATCCAATTTAAATCTAATTAAATTTTTAGTTTAAATCAAATAGGATAAATCAAATTTTAAATATTTAACTATTTAAATAAATCCATAAATTCAAATCAAGATTTAAATTGCCACCATAATTTTGAAATATATTTTTCCAAAAATACTATAAATAATAATTTTGAAAATTACATTATTAATTTAAAAAATAAACTAATAATTAATTATGAAATATGTATGCACAAATAATATTTACAAATATACACTTTTCTAGCATACCATTTTATAAGAATATATTTTTTTATTATAACTGTCTAAAAAAGGCTTTTCATAAATAAAATTATAAATTTAGAATTTTGATAGCTAAAAATAATTATTATATATATTTTCTTGAAACTATAAAATAGGAAAAATATTTTTCCAAAAATGTGTACGCTCGTACATATTCGCACTCGTCGAGCAATCACGAAAAATAAAATTTCGTACGCGACGTACAATATGACAACGCGACGTACAATACAAAATTTTTTAAATCGATACCAAATTTTAATAATAAAAAAATAGTAGAAATTTAGGGGTTTTACAGTTATCCCTATTCTGTTCTGCGTACAACAAGACCCACACATTCAATATCCCTGCACTTTGTATCTACTATCAGGTTGACATTGGTTACACTCAGTCCTTGTGTAACACCCAGTTTTCTAAATGAGAATAATTTTGAAATTTTATGATTATAATCATTTAATAGTGATATTTAAATCATATTGTGATTGTTGGTGATTTTTAATCAATTTAAAACTATTTAAAATATTGAATTGTGATTTGGATGGTTAACTAGTTAAACCCTAGTTTTGCTAAGCCTAGAGACTAATCATGACCAAGGGAGCCTAGTCATGTGATTAGGATGACTAATTACAACTTTTTAGCCTAAGGATATTTTGATCATTTTTGACTTTTAATGAAAATGAATTTTATTAATTAAATATTGTGCTAATCCTTTAGTTAAGCCTTAACCTAATCTAGATTAGTCTTGAGGTTAGAATCATGGTTAGAACATTCCTACTAAGTGCCAAGGTTAGTAATATAGATATTATACTAGTAGGATATTTTTCTTAGGATATTTGTGAAAAAGAAAGCTTTAGGACTAATTGGACCAATAGGAGGACTTGAAATTGGGTGGACAAGCCCTAGCCACTCATCTACATCTAAAACCTAACCCTAATTCATCTAAGGACAGCCACTATAGGTAGGTTAGCCTCCCTTCCTTTTATTTATTTTATTCCATCTTGACTCTTTTCCTCACAAAGTGTTCTTCCCCAAATTAGAGAGCTTCCCTCCTTGATTTGATCTCCAAATCCTTACATCCCTCCACCAAAACTTCCATCCAACCTTCTCATACTACCAAGGGAGGGTTCTAGCAAAGATTTGGAGCAAAGTGCAAGGAGGAGTGTCCTTTTTGGAAGATCTTCGTGTCGGAGCCGTGTCCTTGGGAGTATCATTGGGATTCCACTCCCAATAGGTAAAACCAACCCTCTAAAATGATTTTCTATGTATATTAGTTAGTTTTGAATCCATAGGATCCACCCCCATGCATGTACCCCATTTAGATTCAAATTTGAGGCCATTTGGAGCTCTCTTGAGGATTTTAGATATGTGTCTTGTGTCCTACTTGATAGATCCCAAATTAGGACACCTCATGTGTATGTATGTATGATAATAGGTTAAATAGATATTTAAATTCAGTTTTAGAATGGTTAGAGAGTGGACTGGTCTTAGTTAGGACGGTTGGAATGAGTTTCATTTGGATAGCTATGTTGGTATCCAAGTATCTTGGCCTACATGTGTTTCTTTTGTCCAAAACAACTCAAATTCGTCATAATATTCATCCACGTTTTTATTAACCAAAGCAACTTAGAAATGTCATAACTTTTAGCTTAGAACTTCGATTAATCTTTCGTTTTTTTAAAAGAACTGTATCGAAGTTAGCTTTCCAAATATATATTTTAATAAGACAAATTCTATCTGGAACTTTCTGTAAAACTATTTGAGTGTCAGCTGTCCGAAAGACAAATGCGTTTCGGTGTTTTCGCGATTTCGGAAGCTTTCGGACACGAAAATGCGATCCGTTTGAAGTTTCGGAAAGCTAAAACGAAGGGTACAACATATTTTAATCCTAGAATTTAGTGAAGGCCTAATTGGTATAGTATTGGTTTTAAGTAGAAGAGTGACTATACGACATAGACATTTTGTGTAACCTATGAGCCTATGTAGTATGGATATTAAATGAATGTAGAGTATGTAATGCATGATATGTCAGATGAATGAAATGATATATATATATATATGATATGTATCCTCTTTACATTAATGTATATATATGGTTGAATGCAAGCATGTAGGAATGTAATCAATGTAATGTATGTAAGCAATGCATAAATGCATGAATGAAAGAACGATATACAATAATGCATGAAAGTATATAATGAATGCTAGATACGAATGCAAGGTATATATGTAATGATAGATATGAATGCATAATGTATACATAATATAATACAATATATAATGATACATGTATGGTAATGTAGAATATATGATGCAAGCATGTATATGTCCACTGTTTTCCCTTTTTCTTACATTATTCCCTTCCCTTTTCATTTCCGTTTTTCCTCCTTTTTCCCCTCTTCTATTTTTACATGTTATATATAATGTATATAATGTATAGATGCATTTAAGTATGTAATATGCATGAATGACATGTATGTAATAAAAATAAGTATATGTATACAACTTAATGATATGTGAATGGATATAATGCATGAACTGAAATATTTATGTATATGTGATATGAATGATATATATATATATATATATATATATATATATATATATATATATATATATATATATATATATGTTTGGTTCTCTACGCTGATCAATGGAAGTATGTCAGGCTACTTCCAAGCTTTCCGAGGGTTACGTCAAGGTGACCCTCTTTCACCATTGTTGTTTGTGCTAGCGGCAGAGTCATTGAGTAGAAATCTGCAAAAATTGGCTTCTTCTCCTGGGTTCACGCCCTACTATTCTCCTAGCGGCTGTCCGAGGGTCTCTCATTTGGCATATGCGGACGACATTCTTATATTCTCTGGGGGTGATAGGCGTTCCATCCAAATGCTTATGTCTGTCCTTCATAGGTACGAGAGTGTCTCTGGACAGCTCGTCAACTCGTCCAAGTCGGCCATCTGCGTTACTCCTGATTTCCCGATGGATAGGGCGACTACTCTTAATACTCTCACTGGTTACCAAATCAAAGCTCCTCCTATCACATATTTGGGGTGTCCCCTGATGTCAGGTAGAAGGAACGCAGCCATGTTTGCAGAGCTCAAGGACAAAGTGCATAGTCGTCTCGAAGGGTGGCATAACAAGATTTTGTCACCGGGTGGTAAGCTGATCTTGATTAAATCGGTTTTGTCCTCTATCCCTATTTTCTGCCTTGCTGCTAGTAATCCCCCAATGAGTGTTCTTACTCAAATTGAAGCACTGTTTAGCCAATTCCTATGGGGATCGAAAGACGGGTATCGCAAACATGCTTGGATTGGGTGGAATCAAATAGCTCGGCCTCATGAAGAAGGAGGCCTTGGGGTTCGCCGCCTCAAGGATGTGTTCGACGCCTTCACTGTCAAACTCTGGTGGAAGTTGCGCTCACAAGACCTGCTCTGGACTCAATTCATGAGGATGAAATATTTTCCTCGCTGTTACCCATCTCAAGTTATTGCTCAATCGAACTCCTCGTATATTTGGCGTCGGATATTGGCGGGTAGGGATCTTGATGAGAGATTTCAACTGATTAATGAGGCGGAGGATGGGTTGCGATGGCGTCCTGCTACCCAATTCTCTGTCTCTTCGGCCTGGACAACCATTCGCCCTACTTTCCCAGTTGATAATCGGTTTAAGAACATATGGAGTTCGTGTATTCCATCTAAGTGGTCAGTCTTGCTATGGCGTATTCTCCTTGACCGCCTACCTACAGACGATCACGTGCAGCGGATTGGGTATCACCTTGCATCGGCTTGCCACTGCTGTTTAACTCCTCAAATGGAGTCCATTAATCATATATTTTTTGAAGAAGATTTGGCCAGGCATGTTTGGAACTCGTCCCAGTCACTGTTGCGGATCCGTGGTCGGGTATCTAGCCTAGAAGGGTGTTTATCTCTTTGGTGGAGGAGAAATAATCTGCATCTCAAGCAAATCACTGTCGGGGCAATCTGTTGGGTGTTATGGAAAAACCGGAATAAATGGAGGTACGAACAATATAAGTATAATGGTCGACAACTTTGCCATGAAGTTCAGCGACAAATCTCTAAAGCTACAGTTGCTTGTGCCCATGGGAAGGTTGGGAAGATGAAGACGTAAACTTTTGTATAGGTCTTTTGGCCTAGCTTTGTATTTTTGGGACTTCCTCTATCAATAAAATTATCTGTTTTAATAAAAAAAAAAAATATATATATATATATATGTGTTAAGGTAATGTAATGTATGTATAGCTATTATAACATATAGTAGTGAGTAAAATTGTAAGTCTATAAGATATATTTATGCTTGTCTTAATAGCTTGGTGAGGGTTTATATATAGTGTCCCATAGTCATGCTATAAGATATAAAACACCTAGATGAGTTTGAACCTAGACCTAAGGCATGGTTGATACCATATTAGTACTAATGATCTAACTTAGCCAAGGCCTAGATTAGACTAAACCAACAAGGGTTGACTAGATTGACCTAGATAATGACCCCTTGACTAAGATTGACCTAGGTTGACCACAAGTCAACATTGAGACTATATGGACCAAGGGTTGACCAGTTGACCATGATAGCCTTGTTGTTGACCCAGTTTGACTAAATGTTGACTTGGTTTGACCCAGAGTTGACTAAGTTTGACTTTGACCTAGATTGGCCTAGAAATCATGTAGATTGCATCGTAAACTTTATTTACCTTATTTTAAATACATCATAACCTATACTGCTCTATTT
Organism: Iris pallida; assembly: GCA_029216955.1. NCBI lineage: Eukaryota > Viridiplantae > Streptophyta > Magnoliopsida > Asparagales > Iridaceae > Iris > Iris pallida. The sequence continues at coordinate 5,120,650 of JANAVB010040818.1, read as the reverse complement.
AGGACATTGTGACTCCGGTGCAGACATCTGATATTATACTACTCTTTTTAGAGTATCAAGCGAGTACATTCTCTGATAGTTCTCTCATTTACTTGTCAATTATTGTACTTCAGTTCTAGTTAGTTTTATGTGATTCTCTGTTACAACACGTATGGATATTTCTGGATTCATATATGCGACACACATACCATCTTGTCTGGCCTCTATTACTGGAATCATTGTTGGTATCATCATGTCTGGCATCTATTACTGGAATCATTGCTGGTATTATCATGTTTGGCTGGACTCATCTCGATTCTCGTGTCTTTTACTAGATTCACTTGTATTACGGGGCAGAGAAATATTGAGTAAGACATGTAGACATACCATAAATCTGGAATCTCCCAACTGGAATCTACTGGAAGCATAGCCATCTCTCGCCTGATCAGTGAGTGATGTGCCTGATACCTACAGCCGTTTACATATCGATCTCGGTATTTTAAAATATATTGTTAGAGTATAGTCTGGACTCACCCTGGAATCTTTGATCACTGACTGGAATCATCTTATACTGGAATCACCTGGTATCAGATTCATGTTGTTTGGACTTACTCGATTTTACACTTGTTATATTTACTGTCTGGACTTATATCATGTTACTCTAGTTCAGCTAGTTTCTATTTACAGTCTTTATTGCCATGATTCTTCTCTTGTTTTACTTACCTTACTTTTCTTGTATCTTAACTGTTTCTCTATACCATCACCTGAATATAAACTACCATGTTCATCAATAAAATTGTCTATAACTGCTTTATAGTTATCTGTCATTTACTTGGATTTTCTAGATGAAATATGCTCGTTCCTGTCCTGACTGGACCTGTTTAAAATATTACAGATGATTGCCCAGAGGACATTTGCCCTACTTGCCTTGGAGCAGGAGATGGCTTATCTACCTTTGGCCCCGACACTCAGGAGTGATCGGGAGACTAGCTAGCAGACTTGGTTTAGTTTTCATGTTTTAGAACTTGAATTATAATAACTTGAGATATGAGTTTGTATTTGAGTTTGTTTGAGATATTATTATTTAGTAGTTGATATTTATTGTTGTTTAGTCTTTAGTTATAAACTTCTGTATTATCTTATCGTGCTTAGACTGTGATTGGGATTTCATTATATCTATACTTGTCCTCTGTTCAGAGTTGAGATTTTGACAAGTACATTATATAATTGCGTGAGTTGTTGTTTAGATAGTAACCTAGGACAGCGTTCTACCGCCGATACTGCGACGTATGCTGGACGTACCCACTTCTCGTGCCCCTACACTGGGTGCGGTTCGTGACACATTTTTAATGGTGGCCCATGCAGGTCGAGAGCGCATTAGTGAGATATCGTGGTAGTGCAACGATTAGTTGTACTGCTGTGCGCCTGCGATAGGAACTAAGGAGTAGGCTTTAGTTGAGAGAGTACTCAATCACAATTAGGACTACTTGAGAAGATTCCTGGGATGACCCTTGAGAATCTAATAAACTACCTCGAAATTCGATTCTGACAGTAACTGTCTATTTTCCTTATTCGTTGTTGAATTTGATTCTTGGTATTTGTTGTTGACTTGATTTTCTACCAAGATGAACATTATGGGCTAGGTTGTCTCAGTCATGGAATTTAGAGTCTTCTACAGCTATATTAGCTGGTTTGGCGATGAGATAGAGTCTGATTTTGGATGTATTTTTCGGGTGTGGGAATTTAAAGTCTTCGCAGCCAAGCTAGCGACAGTGCAAAAATTTTAAATACCATGATTCTAGAGGTATATAACTTAGTTGCGGACTCTATAGATTATCGTTGTTGTACTTACTGGCGTAACGAGGATTCTGGTAACATGGTTCTGGATAGACGGGTATGATTATCAGATTTCAGAATAGATACAATATAGATGGTGCCCTAGTATGATGGAATGGAATATCAGTGTGGGTGTTACTTGAGTATCATGGATTAGATAGAGGAAGCTAGGCCATCTGTAGAGCAGCACCGTGCCCCGCACCATCAGAGGGATATAGCCCAGAGGGGCAGGGCATTTGCGTTGACAGTCGAGTAGACCGACGCTACGGATGACGGGTTAGCAAGTTTGTCCTTCTTGTTCTTCTTCCGCACCTTCATGTGTGATTTCCATTAGTACCTGTAGGATATGCTTGTGATATGTTAGATAGCATAGTTATCCTGATCGAGACTGTGGAATCATGACCAGTAGGATTGTGTTGCATGTTATCTATCGACCTTGATTTGATTAGGGGTTTGACCTAGTAGGGGTACGATCATCTTAATTTCGAGGACGAAATTCTTCTAAGGGGGGTAGACTTGTAACAATCTCTAAAAGAAGACTAGTAGGGGTACGATCATCTTAATTGAACCATATCTAGGTGTGCTAGTTACAATCTCTAAAAGAAGATCCTAATCAAGTTTTAAGTTTGTTAAAATTATTCTTTCGGAACACGTTTATCGTTGCGATCTACTATTAATTAATTTACGAAGTAAAAGTCAATTTAATATTTATTAGAAAAATAGCATTTTCCAGGTTAATTATCAAAACTTGGTATTTTCGTAATATATATAAAAATAGACTTTCTTTTTAATGAGAAATAATGAATTTGTTAAATTACAAAATTACTTAATGTAAGAAAAACTTATTAATTTTCTACATAAAAATAGATATTCATTTTTAACATTCTACGCGTTTAACGACCAAGTCAATAACCCAGAAAAATAAAGAAAAATTCTATGCTACACAATACAGGGTCGCAGAAAAGAAAATAGAAAACTGGGCTTATGCCCTTACAACTTATTTACATAAATTAATTTAAATATTGTTGTTGAACTCTGAACGCCGGAAAGCGGTCCATTCAGCAGGCCGAGGCCCTGCACTCGAAATATGAAAATACCCAGTAACAAGTTCTAAATAATTTATAATATATATAAAATATAGGGTAAGTCTCAGACTTGGTCATAAAGCATCATGTTGCTGGCTAACACCTCAATGTACAGGAAATCCTGTAGCGTTTGCGTTTTGCCGAGGCTCATCCGACTGATACGGTCGTCGCCTAATAGGGGATACAAAACTCAAAAAAACCACAAAACTAAACCAACAAAACCAATTTTTTGAAAATCATTTGCAAAGACTGGGTATGAAAATAGGTTTTAAATGAACTTAATTAATAATAATAATTTGAAAGATTTTACTGAAAATTCGGGCAGCACCTCCTCTGTAACTAGGACAACCAAGCCATGAGGCGTACCGCACCATACCCAACCAGTCAATCCCAAACCAGGGAGAACACAAAATCACAACACATAGATAATATCCAAATTTTAATGAATAATTAGCCACAAGCAAAAGTATCCCAACCATAGAAATACTCAGAACCAATGGAAAACATATAAGCTGAGCATACCAACTACAGAACTAATCCGAGCCGAACTTGAAAAAAGTATCCCTACGCAACAATATCAAATACCGATCCCTGAAACAGGATCGGGACCGCGTCATCATCGACACGTATGCGTGACACACCAATGAAAGGACACAGGGACACGAAAATATACCTCGGATGCTCGGCTAGAGCTCTCAGATACAAATTAGGGAAAAATCGAATCCGTACGGACCCGGAATAATCCAGAACACGCGGACAGCAGGGCGCGGCCACGAAAACAGCGATTCGGGACCCGCAAGATGCTGTGGACAGCGGGTCGGGGCACGGGACAGCCGCGGAGACGGCGAATCCGCGAGGACAAGGACGCGCGAAGGGGCGGTCGGCCGGTACTGGGAGGCGGGCGCCGCGACTGCGGGGGAAGCAGCGGCGTAGCGGCTCGGGGTCGGTCGCGCAGGGTCGCCGGGCTCGGCCGCGCAGGGTCGCCGGGCTCGGGCGGAGGGGGGCTGGCCTCGGGCGGCTCGCGGGAACAGCGACGGAGGCCACTCGGGTCGGGATCGGCGCCTGGGTCGGTGCCGACGGCGAGGGGCATGGTCGGTTAGGGCTAGAACTTGGGAATGGGTTTGATAGAGAGAGGGGAAAGGGGATTTTATAGGGAGAGGGCTTGCGGTTACGGGAAACCAAGAGTCGCCGGGAGGTTACGGGAGAGGAGGGTGATGGCGTCGGCGGTTACGGGAAACCAGGGGTATCCAACTGAGGAGTGAACGGAAAGGAAAGGGGAGTTAAAAATTTTGTTCTGTAAAGGAAAGGAAAGGAATTTCCTTTAAAAGAAAAATATGATAATATATAAACTATATGACTTAAGATTTTTTTTGAAAAATCGAGATTGGGTTCGATTTCGAAAACGGATCGAGAAGGGTTTGGGACGGGTCAGGCCAAATAAAAATTTCATGAATAATAATTTTTAAAAAAATAATTTTCCTAAATTAATCAATTTAATAATAATAATAATAATAATAATAAATTAGCAAACAAAATTTCCAATTAACTAAATAATGAAACTGAAATTTACGGGTTTCACAACCTTCCCTCCTCAGGAAATTTCGTCCTCGAAATTAAAGGATAGGGTTAGAAATTACCTCAAGTCACAAATAGATACGGATGCTGCTTCCGTATCTCATCTTCTCGCTCCCAGGTAGACTCGCCTGGGGAGTTGTGCCGCCACATCACTCTGACTATCGGCGTCACCGAATTCCTGGTTCTCTTCTCACCTCTATCTAAAATTGCCACTGGCTTCTCTGGTACTGTGAGGCTGGGTCCAATTTACAGCTCCGAATGGTCCATGATGTGGCTCGGGTCCAAAATGTAGCGTCTCAGCTGTGAAACGTGGAAGTCGTTGTGGACGCCTTCGAGACTTGTAGGTAAAGCCACCCGATAAGCTACTTCTCCAATCTTGTTCAGTACTCCTAAAGGACCAATATATCTGGGACTCAGCTTTCCTGCTCTGCCGAATCTGATAGTTCCTCTGGAAGAGGAAATCTTGATGAAGACACTATCTCCTACTTCGAACTCCAGTGGTCGAAGACTGCTATCAGCCCAATGCTTCTATCTATCCTGAGCAATTCTGAGCTTGTCTCTAATCACCTTTACTTTCTCTGCTGCATCGGTCACCATCTCAGGTCCAAACAATACTTTTTCTCCTACGTCATCCCAAGCAAGTGGAGTACGGCAACGACGTCCATAGAGTGCCTCGAACGGAGTCATACCGATACTAGCTTGGTAGCTGTTGTTGGTGGTGAGGATGCCTTTTGTTGTTGTTATGGTTGGGCTTCTTCTGGTTACCCTGGAAATTACTAGTTCCAGGATACTCCCTTTTTGAATGAGCAGGCTGACTCTTCTCTATATCCTGAACTCGTATTAGGATCCTCTCATACGTCTTGGCGCCGCCTGCGATCATAGGGGTGCGAATCTCTTCCCTCAGTCCATATCTGAATCTTTTAGCACGATCTGCGGAGTCAGCAACCAAGTTTTTGGCAAAGCGACTAAGTTGACCAAACTCTGCCGCCTATTCACCAACTGTCATGTCCCCTTGCTTCAGATTCTGGAATTGTCTTTCCATCTCCCGCAACTCTGTTGTTGGAAAGAACTTTCTGCGGAACAACCTCTTGAAGGTGTTCCAGTCAAGCTGCATGTTCTTGAGTCGGGGTTCATTCCGATACCAGGTGCTTGCTACATCTAGTAGTTGGAGTCCTACAGCTTCAACTTGGAGGTCATCTGGAAGTCGAGCGACACTGAGGAGACGCTCCATGATGTCGAGCTATTCGTCGGCATAGATGATTCCCTCGGTTCCCTTGAATGGTCGAGGGCCCAACTTCTTGAATTTCTTAATATCTTCGACTTTAGCAGGCCTTAGTTCCGATTGTGACTTGGACTTGTTAAAAATATTATTTGTTTACCATCTGTTCATTGACATGTTCTAATTGTTCGGTGCAATTTTTGGAAATCATTTGCAAAGACCGGGACAAAACATGATTCCCTCGGTTCACACACTGACACGTACATGTCCTATTATTGATATCTATGGCAGTTTTAACATCCTATCACACTTTCAGGTTTCTGTAGTACTTAAGTGAGACTGCAGTCACTCCACCTAATGCCTCTCATGGCTTATACTGCTCGAATTGTGTCATGCCTTCTTGCATCTCTATTTTCTGCACATTTCTAAATCATTCCTTATTAGTGTTACTACAGGCATTTACCTGCTGAACTCTAACAAACTCACCTTAATCTATACATCTATACCGACCCATACTCTACTTGTTGTATTCTAATCTCTTTTTGCCCAGGTTCCTATGATAACCTGATTCATGACACATACTTGGCTGATACCAACTGAAGTCAATTTCCCTATTTAGGTCTCTTATTTGTCTAACACATCAAAGTATAGGCTGATACCTCATGTGTCCATTGACACCTGATATGTAACTAGTACCCTCACATGTGTATCCTTCCTATAGATACTGCCTAACCCCACACCCTACATGGGTCTTGTTCTGTCAAGATGGAACTGTAATTAATCCTTTTTTACTGATACTAAACTGTATGCCTAGATTATCTACCCTTAGAGTATCCTAGGCTAATGACACACAACTATAACTCATTTCTAGTGTCCTAATTCTTTACCTGTTGTTCACAGCAGGTAAGGTTGTTGTTTGTCTTCATTCCTCGTCGTTACCTGTTCCTGTACTCTGGTCGACACGTATACATGGATATTGATACTACTTTGGTAAGCAATGCAGCTGCATATAACTTAAATAAGAACTTTCTCCTTATCAACTATGTTCAGTGCCCCAAACCTTAACCGTAGGCTTGATACTCCTATTTAACTCCAACTGACACCTCAGCACTTATGGTAATAGCCTTCTATTTCTGATACTGCCTGTAGGGCCAATACCCAACTCCTCTAACATTAGGATACTCCATATACTATTGTATATGCTGTAAAAACCACATGATCTAACCCGTTGAACCTATCCTATGATACCCCTATATGATACTCACTCGTATCAGTAAGGGTCTGGCACTGTGTACACCTCTATCCACACATTGGTTCTAGATGACTAACTAATATTTAAAACATAGCACACATCTATGGTTATGCCCTGTTTGTATGCTGTTATGCTAATGACTAACTAATATTTAAAACATAGTCCAGTCGAAAGAACTCTAGCTTCCGGTTGAATCCACTATGGAAAATTACCACAAGTTTTCATCTGAAGTTCTTGCAACTTCTACAACGCGAGCTTTGATCCGAAGTACTAGACCAACTTCAATTATGAAGTGTCTTTCTTCAATCAAGCCTCTGATTACAATCACTCTGAAACTTCTAGACCGTACCGCACTGGCAAATCGACTAGAGAATTGTAACTGGCTTGGAGTTTGAAAATGAAAGCTCAGAACACTTTGGAAGAAGTAGTAGGCTTATAGATAAGAGATATGAAAGTGAATCGGTGTGTTGAAATGATCAAAATCCTTCTCTATTTATAGTTTTTCCAAAGGCAAAATTCTGACAGAATTCGGGCAGAACTCTATGAAAAAATCTCGGCAAGATCCGTAACTGCAGGAAGACCAAGTTCAAAATCCAAAACCGAACTCTGGCCGAACTCAGCCCGAGTTCTGCTAGGGTTCTGTTAGGGTTTTGCAAATTGGTTTTGGGACTTTTTGAAAAGTCAAGCAGTTAGGAAGTAGTTTGGGCTTTTGTAAGTGGGCTTGTTTTTAAAATGAAAGGGTATTTTGAAAATATTTCTTGGGTAGCCTATTTGCCAGTATGATACAGTGTACATCGTATTCCTAGACTCAATAAATGTGAAAATTATATTGATAAAATAGGAAAGCCAAGAGCCCTTTGATGACGTCTTTCTTCTAATATTTAAGCAAACATGAAGACGCCTTTTTTTCTTTGATGGCGGTCGTCCATAGATAAACCTGTTTTCTAGGAATATGATGATTTACGCTACAGGATTTCCTGTACGTTGAGGTGTTAGCCAGCAACATGACGTTTTAAGACCAAGTCTGAGACTTACCCTATATTTTATATATATTATAAATTTATTTAGAACTTATTACTGGGTATTTTCATATTTCGAGTGCAGAGCCTCGGCCTGCTGAATGGACCGCTTTCCGACGTTCAGAGCTCAACAACAATATTTAAATTAATTTATGTAAATAAGTTGTAAGGGCATTATTTGCCATTAAAATTGTTTTGATTGAAATCTTAATACAAACAGAACAGTGATACAATATAGGACTTAGATGTAGTCCTAGGAGCACACTTTTGTTTAAGCTGGGTCCTTAGTGCCAATGGAGCGAGTGGTAATGCGTTGACTCCGTTGACCGGCTGACGGCGGTTATCTGTTCTCTGAAGGTGTTGATTGCTCTGGGTGCTGGAGCTTGCTGAGAGGAGGAAGACGTTGAGTGTCTAGAACTGCCTCTCCGATGATTTTCTGTTGTGGATTCTCTGTGAGTTTTCTGTTCTGAGTCTCTCTGTCTGTGTGAAGGGGATGATCCTTCTATTTATAGTTTTGCAGGCTGGCTGCTCATGCGCGCATGTAGGATGCGCCGGTGTGGGGACGCCACGTGGAGGTTGCTGATGGAGGCGCATGGATGCTGCGCCCTGATCGAGGGGAAGAACTCTTCATACTGCTGTTGTGAGCCGGCACGTAGCAGAAGAGAAGATCTTTCCGTTGCTGAAATCTTGGACGAGTTGAGTCAAAAGACACGTGTCATCGACTCATGGTTCGAAGATCTCGGATTTGGTGGAGAGGAGTGATCTGGTGGGCTGCGCCTTGGATTGGGCGCAGGAGGAGGCTGCGGCTCATAACCTTTAGGAGTTACAAACCATTTGGGGCGCATGGCTTTTGAGGCGCATGCAGGCGACTTTCTTTCTGTCTTTCGGGATCAGAGATCAGTCTGGGGCGCATGGCTTTTGAGGCGCATGCAAAACTTCAACCGGAGACTCTTCTTCTGTCTTCAGGGATCAGTGAAGGGTCTGAGGCGCATGGCTTTTGAGGCGCATGCTGGTTTGGACGCATGGCCGTAGAGGCGCATGCGGGTGTGGACGCATGGTCGTAGAGGCGCATGCGGGTAGCCACGTGGCAGTAGCCGTCGGAAGTCATGATGATGCTGACGTTGCCGACGCTTCGTTTTTTGAATAAAGCTGTCAACTGTTCAGACTTTGGGAGGCGTGCTGCCAACTCTGTCAGTTCAGTATTTAATATTGGTGACGTTCGATGGACAGCTGAGTGGGCGCGTCGGTTGGCGTTCCACTCGGTATGGAGATGTGTGGGGGCGCACCCTCTATAATACGCCGAGTACTGTAGGGCGCGTCTGTGTGATGCGCCTGATGCCGAAGGGCGCGTCCGTGTGATGTGCTGTCTGGCTGGCGCATCGGACATGTCTTTTAATGATGCGGCTGTCTCGCTCTTCGAGTGCTATAAATAGCCGTTTGGCTGAATTCGAGGCGTCCGGTTCATCCATTTAATGTAAATTCATTGCACGGAATTCGGAGGGCCATCCACTTGGCGCGTGGGTTTGCCCGGCCTATAAATAGTGGCATGGAGAGAAGATTTGCTTCTCATTCCCTCACGTACTTCCAATATGAACTTGAACATACGGGTGCATTCTGCTGACGAAGTGCTCCCGAGGGTGAAGATGAGACGCTGTGTTGTCTTTGATGCACTTGAAGGTGACTGTTACATCCAAAAGACGGAGTCGAGGGCTTCTGAGGCAGGCGGAAGGTGCCTGTTGCATCCAAAGATAGGGATGCTCGAGCCTCGTCTCCGTTATTCCGGAAGAGCCGTAGATCGGAATGGCGGTGCAAGGCTCTCTCTTCCTGCAAAGTGGGGTTTCCCCACTTTGATCGTGTCGAAAGCTGCTCCTTTAGCCGTGGTTTCGATCACGGTCTTCCTTCGGCTTTGGAGGCTCTTTCGAAGCCTCCCCTGGCCACAGCATTTGCGGTGCTCTTCTCTTCCTTGGTTCCAGCCAGAGGGTTAAATGCTTTGTGTTGAAGCATTTATCGGGCGAGCCTGGTTGGAAGAGCGGCACATAACTGGGCTCTGCTCGGCCAGGTGAGCCTGGCTGGAAGAATTTGGCTGAAGGGATGCACATAACTGAGCTGATGGGATGCGCCTGGATGGAGGTGCATGATATCTGCTGCACCTCACTGGTGGCGCATAGTGATGCTGCGCCTATCTGGAGACGCATGGTGGCCGCTGCGCTTATCTGAAGGCGCATGGTGGACGCTGGCTGTAGACCTAGGCTCTTTCCTTTGTAGAAATTCTCCTTTGTACAACCTTTTCTAGACATGTAATAGACTTTTATATATAAATAAAAAGTCCTTCTTCAAATGTCTATACTTATTGACTTTGCTGTGAAGTTCTTCGTCTGAGTTCTGGCACATGTAGTGTCTGGCGCATGGGCTTTCTGGTTGTAAAATTCCATGCTTCTACAAGACCCCCTTCAAAGTTTTCAAAACTTTTGAATAAGTTTTGGAATACTTTGAATAAGAAGCATGGAGGTCAGGGCGCATGATTTCTGGGCGCATGCCTGTTCGGGCGCATGCTCTTCTCAGTTGATGATGATGGTGCCTCGGTAACCGAAAAGATTAATGATGATCTTTTGGTTTTATTTGCTGCTATCCTTGCATAGAACCCGAGGCGACGGCTGAGATCATACGTCATCTGTTCACGCGTACGACCAAGCCCTATAAATAGGTAAGAGTTGGAGAGAGAAAGGGTTCTTCTTCTCTGTGCCTCTGCTTCTTTAGAGTTTCTTCTTCAAAAATCCTAACTTCTCCTTCTTCGAGAGAATGGCTCCCAAGACTCCTCGCGGCGCTGCCGGCAAGGGGAAGGAGAAAGCGAAGGAGCCCGCGGAAGTTGCGGCGGCTATCGTTCCTCGTCGGCCTGTCGAAGTTCGGCCGGAGGTGGTTGGTAAGTCTCATTGTCCGTACGCCAACGCACATAGGCCTTGAGTCTTTAATGATGTGCCGCGGTCTTTGCCCGCCGACGCGCATGGGTTTAAACCCTGGTGATGCGCAGAGGCTATACTGCTGACGCGCATGGGTTCAAACCCTGGTGATGCGCCGAGGCTATACTGCTGACGTGCATGGGTTCAAACCCTGATGATGCGCCGCAGTTTTCTCCTTTAGACACATTTGTGTGTTCTCTTCTAACTTTTTTCTGATTTTTTACTAGTGTCGATGGCAATCCCGTCTTTGAGTGAAGTTTTCTTGGAGGCTGCCTTCAACCAAATGGGAGTAGAGCATAACGAGGAAGTGATAAACCCTGCTCAAGATGCTCTTATGCTGGATCAGCCTCCTGAGAGAATGACCCTAATCCGTGAACAGCAGTATTGGTTCCTCAAACGGATGATGGAGCGTGGAGTCATTAAACCCTCCACATCTGATAAAGTGATCTTCCTGAAGCCTGAGTTTCTGTTTGGAGACCGTCTCACTTCTACTGATTCGTCAGTACTGAAGGTCAAGGAGGACTGGTTCTTTACTGCGAATGGAGTGCATATGACTGTTAAGCAACTTGAACGTCAGTGGCCTTTAACGTCCTTCTGTCGCCTTGTTTCCCAGAGGAGAATGTCTTGGGAGCTTACCCCTTCTCAGGGGGGAGCGATGACTGGTGTCATCCAAATTGATTCTACTTCCGACCAAAGGGATGCTTTGACCGTTGTACGGTCTGGGTCTTCTTACACTTGGCGGACTTTACGTCCTGGGAGCCTCTTCAGTGATGTACCCATTGATACGTTTGCTTATAGTGCTTCGACTTTTACACATCGTATGTTTTTGATGGAACGTTCCTACCCGACAGGAGAGTTTCGGGTGGAGGGTTGGTGCCATTACGTCTCCAAATGGGATAAACTGACGCTCTGGATCTTGTCGCGGTTTCGGACTGAGCTCCGAGAGATCGGGTTGACTGCCGCGATCCGTGCTACCCAGGCAGGTGTTGACCTTAATAGGCACATGTTCCTCGCACTCCTGGAGATGTTTGATATCCATACCGGGACCTTCTTTACTCCGGTGGGGGAATTAGGGTTCGCACTTCATGAGATGTACGAGGTGTCAAAACTCCCTTGGGGGTCGGAACCCTATGAAGAGTACTTTCCCACCAACGAGGAACTTCAAGTCCTGGGGGACAGGGCTGAGGAGATGACGGCCGTCTTCAAGGAAGTGGCGAGTCATCATTACTATATGCAGAGACGGGATAGGAACGGGACGCAGCCTCATGTGATCGCTTGGAGAGATCATGTCTTTAGACAAGACAAGGAGGATCCCTCACAATTTTCCACCCCACCGGCGCTCTCTCGTAGCGAAGTGTTGTCCGAAATGAGCAGGTTAGGGAAGAAAAATCCCCGAGGAAATGAGGACCAGCAGTCAGATGCACGCTCCTACAGCTGCTTCTGGCATCTTGCTTATCGGATGTCACCCAAGGCGGTGTTGGCATCCTACCTGATGATATGGCTCCGGGATTGCGTGTTCGCGGGCGGATCCAGTGCCGTAGAGAGGATGACCCGAAACTTAATCCTGCCAGCCGTGAAGCTGGTTTTCGGCCGGCGTTTGGCTCTTCTCCCTGCAATGGTATGTAACCTGCAGCGAGGTTTGAGAGAGTTTGCTGGAAATGTGATTCATGACAGAGGCAGAAACAATAACTTCCCGCGCACTGAACTGCCGTTTCACTATTTGATGGGATGGCTAATTTTGCATCATCCCAGTGTGATGAGCCCAGGCTCGGAAGGAGATTATAAGGCTGGAGATGCATTCCTTCATCGTTTCCATCGGAGGAGCTGGTCGTATACCGGTGTCCCGGTTTGTAGGAAGGTTTTATCCCGTCTTCAGGGTTGGGAGATCACCAAAGTTGGTCCCATCTATTTGGGTTTTGAGGCCAACGAGGATTTAAGGGACCTGGGCGAAGGTACCACCACTCTGCCTCAATGGGGATTCCGCTGGTTGCAAAGTATCCGGCCGTCCCATCTGGTGTGCCAGAACAGGAATCAGTGCTACCTGGAACCATACTTGCCGAGCCGTTTTGCACGGCAATTTGGTTATGCTCAGATGATGTTGGATAACCCCAGTAATACCCTGGGGTATGTTGGAAGTTTGTTGGATGGTGCACGAGCTTGGCATTACTATAATGCCGGATGTACCGGAGCTCGTTTTACGTTGCCCGTCCCTGATCCGCGGCCGCCCATTCTTTACTCGGCCGCCAAATTTTACTGTGTTATGGCTGCCCCGCCCTCCGGATATGACAGGGAGACCAGCCTTATCGCAGGTACCCAGTTAGCAGCGACTGGGGATACGCCAGTGAAGGCCCGGCCGCATCGTCCGTCAGGGGTGGGTCAACGGAGTGCCCCCTCCGCATCACAAGCAGAACCCTCGGGCGATCGATCGAAACGATGTGCAGATACAGGGGCTGAATCTCTTGTGTCGAAGAAGCCGAAGAAGGCATCGTTTCCGACGGTGTCATCGGATTCGGCGTCCGAGGAGGTAAGGACATCCTACTAAATCTGATTTTGGTTCCGCCACTTATGAGGCCTCATCTTCTTTTGTAGGAGCCGCTAAAAAGAAAACCTCGTACCCCAAAGTCGGGTGGGAGTAGGCGAGAAGAGATGACGAGCTCGTCTGGAGTGCGTATCCCGCCGACAATGATGTCTCTCATGGAGGAAGATCCGGAGGATACTGTCATCGTGGAGGTTCCGGTTTTTCCGGGTTATGTCAGGAGGGAACCTGAGGGTGCAGCAGCTTCCGAGGTAACGAAGGCCGCAGCGGAGGCTTCACATGGTTTAGCAAGTGCACAGCTCCCTGGTGATGAAGAGGAATGGAGTTCATCATCTTCCGATGACACCGCTCCGGAGCTGCAGGAGTCTGTTGCGGGGGCAGCAGAAGCAGTGAGGATAGAGGAGAGGGTTGATTCCCCTCCTGGTCATGATGAAAGGAGGTCGGCCGAATCATTGCCGAATCCTTCCTTGGCTTCAACCATGGACATAGAGATGGCTACCGATCAGGCGGTAGCGACAGATTCTGTCCCTGTAGAGGGACTTAAGAAGAGTGGGACCCTTCTGCCGGTCTTGTCTCCTGGGGCTGGCCAGGAGATAAATGTTGACCTCCCCGTTTTGTCGGGGGAGGTGGCTGATGCTGATAGAATGTCGGGGGAAGAGGTGGCCGTTGACGTCGGTGATTTCTCCGGGCTTGAGAAGGGTAAGGGTGTGGAACCCTCTGTTGCTTCTTCTACTTGGGGTACTATCACGACGCATGTGCCGGCTCCTTCTGTTCCTTCGGCACCTCGGGCTAGCAGTCTGGCCCCTGTTGATGAAGAGCCTATTGCAGCCGAGGTTCAAACCTCTCAGATCGAGGTTGGCGGATCCTCCTCCGGTCCGCAAACTGTAGTAGCTCCCCCAACTCCTGCTATGACGCCGCAGGTGCTGGCGGATGCCGATGAGTATGTGAAGTTCCTCGTCGAGGGAGTGTACAAAATACTGGAGAAAGGAGTATCTGCAGTGATGGATGGCAAGGGGAGCTTTGCGACAGCAAAAGCTTTGGCAATGTCTTGTATCGAGCTGATCCGCATTCACCAAGGCCATGACCATATGGCCGAAATTCTGGAGGTTTCGGTGATTGAGCTGGACGAGCGGCTCGCGGAACTGCAGCGCATCCAACGAAATGACCTCTCTGTCTTGATAGATGCAGAGATAGGGAAGTTGATTGCTAAAATCGAGGCTTCCCATCGGGCCGATGTGAGCAGTTGGGAGCGTGAAGTGGCTGGGACTGAGGCTGCGGCGGAGCAGTTGTCTCAATCTATGGAGAAGACGACGGAGAAGCGGGCTGCGGTGGACGCTAACATCGCAGAGGTTGATGCTCAGATGCGCCGTCTTGAAGACCAGCGGGCCCAACTTCAACTAGAAGCTGATCGTGTCCTGGCTGAACACGTGGCATTCAAGCAGGAGGAAGCGACTCTTACTCAGCGGACCCTTGCTTTGGCTCAGCAGCGACGACAGCTTGATGAGAAGTATGAGAGTAAAACTTCTGCTGAGGCTGTCGGGTTAATACGTCAAGAAGCCGAGCTGCGAGTCCAGGCGACTGTGGAAACTCGCACTGCCGACCTGAGACGTCGAGTCAGAGAACTCTCATCCCACCCTGGGGAGGATCGGGGATCGTAGCTTCTCTTCTTTTTATGTGTTTTTTCAATTCTTGCTGGGGAAATAGCGTATTTCTGTACTCTTTTTTTTTTGAAAAATAAAGAAATACACTATCTCTTTGTGATGTGTTCATTTTTAATCTCATGAACTTGATGATTTATGTGGACCTATTATCTTTTGCGCACCTTGGTTTTTAGGTACAGATAATAAGTATAAAGGAACCAACATGTTTGCTCAGAGGTAATATGGACATGGCAATCATTAGGTTCAAATGATAGAATCTTCCTACTCAGAGGTGTTTATGGACGTGGTAGGAATGATCCTGGGGGATACGCTGAACAACTCAGAGGTAATGTGGACGTGGAAGTTCTGCGATCAATGTACGACAACATAGGAGTTGTTTGTACGGGATGTTTACTCAGAGGTAATGTGGACGTGGTAAACATGAAGGATAGCGTAAGCTCACGAAGTGTAAGGTTCCGCTTTGTAGGATGTAGAGAGACAACTCAGAGGTAATGTGGACGTGGTTATCTTTCTACGGAAGGATGCCACGGAACAGCTGGGTTCCGGAAGCGATTGATTTTGTGAGAAGAGGTTGTTTGGGGAAATACATGTCTTGGAGGATGTCAAGAATAGTACTTCTTTAGGAACTTGCCATTGATGGGCATCATGAACAAGTCCCCATTGGGTTTGGCGAGACGGTAAGCACCGTTTGAGTATACCGTCTCGATGATGAAGGGTCCTTCCCATTTGGGCTCGAACTTCCCTGGTGTCTTGTGAGTTAACACCATTGGCCTTCTGACTGCTAAAACCAGGTCGCCAACTTGGAAAGTTCTTTGCTTGACCTTCTTGTTGAAAGCCTGTGATATACGGGCTTGGTAAAGTTCGATGCGTTGTTGAGCTAGGAGACGCTTTTCGTCAAGTGCCTCCAGTTCCCGCAGACGACGACGTTGATTGTCTTCTTCTGTGAGATCGTTTGTGATTGCCACGCGGAGCGAAGGTATCTGTATCTCGAGAGGCAGTACTGCTTCGCTCCCGTAGACCAGGGAGAATGGAGTGTTGCCTGTTGGGGTCCGTACCGTTGTGCGGTAGGCCCAAAGGTATTCGCCAAGCTTTTCGTCCCAGTCGCGTTTGTTGGATGACACGACTTTTTTGAGTAGCCTGACGATAGTTTTGTTGAACGCCTCGGCCAATCCGTTTGCTGCCGGATTATAGGCGGTTGAGGCCACGTTTTGAATGCGATTCTTGTCACAGAACCTGCTGAAAATGTGGCTGATAAACTGAGGACCATTGTCATGGATGATCCGCCGGGGTACCCCGAAACGGTAAATGACATGGTGTTTGATAAAGCTGACCACCCTGGAGCTTTTTACTTCCGCTAGTGGGACTGCTTCCGCCTATTTGGAGAAGTAATCGGTGATGGCCAGGATGAAGCGGTGTCCTCTCGATGAAGGAGGGGTGATTGGCCCTACAATGTCCATGCCCCAGGCTTCGAATGGCCAGGAGGCGACTGTGGGATGTAGAGGTTCAGATGGTGTATGTATGAAGTCTGCATGAAGTTGGCATGCATGGCACTTCTTAGCATATTCTACTGCGTCGGCAACCATGGTTGGCCAGTAGTAGCCCATACGTCGCAGTCGATCTTGCAACTTAGGCCCTGGTTGGTGAGCTCCGCAAGTTCCGTCATGAGCTTCTCGAAGAGCTTCGGCTGCTTCTTCGTTAGACAGGCATCGAAGGAGAAGCCCGTCGAAGGAGCGTCGGTACAGCGTTTTAGTGGCTGTATCGTAGTAGAATCGAAGAGAGCGTCTCCTGACTGAGACGGCTTCCTTCGGGTCTTCCGGAAGGATTTCATAGACGGCGAAGTCGATGAACGGGAATCTCCAGTCTCGGACATTAACATCGGTGTTCGTCTGTATGGCGTGAGCCATTTGCAAACATAGGTTGTTTCTGGGACAAATCAGGTCTCGGCCAGTCACCGTAACATAATGTTGAGTCCCAAGGGGCGCGGCCAATGAGGCTGCGAGGCCAGCCAGAGCGTCAGCCTCCAAGTTTTGTAGGCGGGGTACATGTTCGATGAAGAATCCAGTGAAGGTTGAAATGATGTTCAATGTAACTTCATGGTAAGGGATCAAATCTTTATGGCGAACCTCGTATTGCCCCCGAATCTGGTTTACGACGAGTTTCGAGTCGCCGTAGGCTTCCAGATGATCCACCCCCAGCTGTTGTGCTAGCTGGAGTCCCATGACGAGTGCATTGTACTCAGCAACATTGTTGGAGCACGGCTTCGAAAGGGAGTATGCGCGCTGGATGACCAGCTGATCGGGGAAGACCAAGACTACCCCCACTCCCGCGATGATTTGGCCGTTGTGGCCCGTTCTTGAAGCGCCATCGAAGAACATCCGCCAGACGGGGCTTCCTTCAGTGACGTTTGATTCTTGGACTTCATCCGGGATGTCTTCATAGAGTTTTGAAGATTCTGGGATGGGGTGTGCAGCTAAAAAGTCAGCCAGAGCCTGACCCTTGACCGCCTTCTGCGGGACAAACACCATGTTGTATGGCGTTAGTAGGATCGCCCATGTAGCCAGCCGGGAGTTTAATGACCCTGGCTTCGTCATGAGAACTCTGAGCGGATTGACTCGGGAGATGACGTGAATTGTCTGGCCCGAGACGTAATGACGAGTCTTCTGAATGGCAAACACCAAAGCCAAGCACTCCTTTTCAACGGGGTTGTACCGGTGTTCGGCCCCGACGAGTGTTCGACTGAGGTAGTAGATTGCTTGCTCGTAGCCTGCATCGCTGTTTTGAGCCAGCAAAGCGCCGAGGGAATGATCCATGGCACGGACGTAGAGGAGGAATGGTTTGCCGGCGACAGGTGCCACTAGGACTGGCGGGCTTGTTAAGTAAGCCTTGATGTCGTCGAAAGCCTTTTGGCACTCCTCTGTCCAGACATAAGAGACTCCCTTCTTCATGAGCTGAGTAAAGGGTTGACATTTACCGGAGAGGTTTGCTATGAACCTCCGGATGTATGCCAAACGTCCTGTAAGCCCCGAAGTTCTCGAAGGTTCTTTCGGAGGGTCCATGTTAAGGATGGCTTTAGTCTCGGATCGACATGAATGCCTTTTGCCGTGATGACAAAGCCCAAGAATTTGCCGCTAGAAACCCCCAGGAAGGATTTAGCGGTTCATTTTGAGTTGATGTCCGCGCATGAGATCGAAGACCGTCTTCAGGTCTTGTAGGATCTCTTTTGAGGCGGCTCTTGACTGCGATGTCGTCAACATAGCACTCAACTGTCTTGCGA
>JANAVB010040818.1:5024522-5102244 GCA_029216955.1 Iris pallida | reverse complement strand
AAAACCTCGTACCCCAAAGTCGGGTGGAGTAGCGAGAAGAGATGACGAGCTCGTCTGGAGTGCGTATCCCGCCGACAATGATGTCTCTCTGGAGGAAGATCCGGAGGATACTGTCATCGTGGAGGTTCCGGTTTTTCCGGTTATGTCGGAGGGAACCTGAGGGGCAGCAGCTTCCGAGGTAACGAAGGCCGCAGCGGAGCTTCACATGGTTTAGCAAGTGCACAGCTCCCTGGTGATGAAGAGGAATGGAGTTCATCATCTTCCGACACCGCTCCGGACTGCAGGAGTCTGTTGCGGGGGCGCAGAAGCAGTGAGGATAGAGGAGAGGGTTGATTCCCCTCCTGTCATGATGAAGGAGTCGGCCGAATCATTGCCGAATCCTTCCTTGGCTTCAACCATGGACATAGAGATGGCTACCGATCAGGCGGTAGCGACAGATTCTGTCCCTGTAGAGGGACTTAAGAAGAGTGGGACCCTTCTGCCGGTCTTGTCTCCTGGGGCTGGCCAGGAGATAAATGTTGACCTCCCCGTTTTGTCGGGGGAGGTGGCTGATGCTGATAGAATGTCGGGGGAAGAGGTGGCCGTTGACGTCGGTGATTTCTCCGGGCTTGAGAAGGGTAAGGGTGTGGAACCCTCTGTTGCTTCTTCTACTTGGGGTACTATCACGACGCATGTGCCGGCTCCTTCTGTTCCTTCGGCACCTCGGGCTAGCAGTCTGGCCCCTGTTGATGAAGAGCCTATTGCAGCCGAGGTTCAAACCTCTCAGATCGAGGTTGGCGGATCCTCCTCCGGTCCGCAAACTGTAGTAGCTCCCCCAACTCCTGCTATGACGCCGCAGGTGCTGGCGGATGCCGATGAGTATGTGAAGTTCCTCGTCGAGGGAGTGTACAAAATACTGGAGAAAGGAGTATCTGCAGTGATGGATGGCAAGGGGAGCTTTGCGACAGCAAAAGCTTTGGCAATGTCTTGTATCGAGCTGATCCGCATTCACCAAGGCCATGACCATATGGCCGAAATTCTGGAGGTTTCGGTGATTGAGCTGGACGAGCGGCTCGCGGAACTGCAGCGCATCCAACGAAATGACCTCTCTGTCTTGATAGATGCAGAGATAGGGAAGTTGATTGCTAAAATCGAGGCTTCCCATCGGGCCGATGTGAGCAGTTGGGAGCGTGAAGTGGCTGGGACTGAGGCTGCGGCGGAGCAGTTGTCTCAATCTATGGAGAAGACGACGGAGAAGCGGGCTGCGGTGGACGCTAACATCGCAGAGGTTGATGCTCAGATGCGCCGTCTTGAAGACCAGCGGGCCCAACTTCAACTAGAAGCTGATCGTGTCCTGGCTGAACACGTGGCATTCAAGCAGGAGGAAGCGACTCTTACTCAGCGGACCCTTGCTTTGGCTCAGCAGCGACGACAGCTTGATGAGAAGTATGAGAGTAAAACTTCTGCTGAGGCTGTCGGGTTAATACGTCAAGAAGCCGAGCTGCGAGTCCAGGCGACTGTGGAAACTCGCACTGCCGACCTGAGACGTCGAGTCAGAGAACTCTCATCCCACCCTGGGGAGGATCGGGGATCGTAGCTTCTCTTCTTTTTATGTGTTTTTTCAATTCTTGCTGGGGAAATAGCGTATTTCTGTACTCTTTTTTTTTTTGAAAAATAAAGAAATACACTATCTCTTTGTGATGTGTTCATTTTTAATCTCATGAACTTGATGATTTATGTGGACCTATTATCTTTTGCGCACCTTGGTTTTTAGGTACAGATAATAAGTATAAAGGAACCAACATGTTTGCTCAGAGGTAATATGGACATGGCAATCATTAGGTTCAAATGATAGAATCTTCCTACTCAGAGGTGTTTATGGACGTGGTAGGAATGATCCTGGGGGATACGCTGAACAACTCAGAGGTAATGTGGACGTGGAAGTTCTGCGATCAATGTACGACAACATAGGAGTTGTTTGTACGGGATGTTTACTCAGAGGTAATGTGGACGTGGTAAACATGAAGGATAGCGTAAGCTCACGAAGTGTAAGGTTCCGCTTTGTAGGATGTAGAGAGACAACTCAGAGGTAATGTGGACGTGGTTATCTTTCTACGGAAGGATGCCACGGAACAGCTGGGTTCCGGAAGCGATTGATTTTGTGAGAAGAGGTTGTTTGGGGAAATACATGTCTTGGAGGATGTCAAGAATAGTACTTCTTTAGGAACTTGCCATTGATGGGCATCATGAACAAGTCCCCATTGGGTTTGGCGAGACGGTAAGCACCGTTTGAGTATACCGTCTCGATGATGAAGGGTCCTTCCCATTTGGGCTCGAACTTCCCTGGTGTCTTGTGAGTTAACACCATTGGCCTTCTGACTGCTAAAACCAGGTCGCCAACTTGGAAAGTTCTTTGCTTGACCTTCTTGTTGAAAGCCTGTGATATACGGGCTTGGTAAAGTTCGATGCGTTGTTGAGCTAGGAGACGCTTTTCGTCAAGTGCCTCCAGTTCCCGCAGACGACGACGTTGATTGTCTTCTTCTGTGAGATCGTTTGTGATTGCCACGCGGAGCGAAGGTATCTGTATCTCGAGAGGCAGTACTGCTTCGCTCCCGTAGACCAGGGAGAATGGAGTGTTGCCTGTTGGGGTCCGTACCGTTGTGCGGTAGGCCCAAAGGTATTCGCCAAGCTTTTCGTCCCAGTCGCGTTTGTTGGATGACACGACTTTTTTGAGTAGCCTGACGATAGTTTTGTTGAACGCCTCGGCCAATCCGTTTGCTGCCGGATTATAGGCGGTTGAGGCCACGTTTTGAATGCGATTCTTGTCACAGAACCTGCTGAAAATGTGGCTGATAAACTGAGGACCATTGTCATGGATGATCCGCCGGGGTACCCCGAAACGGTAAATGACATGGTGTTTGATAAAGCTGACCACCCTGGAGCTTTTTACTTCCGCTAGTGGGACTGCTTCCGCCTATTTGGAGAAGTAATCGGTGATGGCCAGGATGAAGCGGTGTCCTCTCGATGAAGGAGGGGTGATTGGCCCTACAATGTCCATGCCCCAGGCTTCGAATGGCCAGGAGGCGACTGTGGGATGTAGAGGTTCAGATGGTGTATGTATGAAGTCTGCATGAAGTTGGCATGCATGGCACTTCTTAGCATATTCTACTGCGTCGGCAACCATGGTTGGCCAGTAGTAGCCCATACGTCGCAGTCGATCTTGCAACTTAGGCCCTGGTTGGTGAGCTCCGCAAGTTCCGTCATGAGCTTCTCGAAGAGCTTCGGCTGCTTCTTCGTTAGACAGGCATCGAAGGAGAAGCCCGTCGAAGGAGCGTCGGTACAGCGTTTTAGTGGCTGTATCGTAGTAGAATCGAAGAGAGCGTCTCCTGACTGAGACGGCTTCCTTCGGGTCTTCCGGAAGGATTTCATAGACGGCGAAGTCGATGAACGGGAATCTCCAGTCTCGGACATTAACATCGGTGTTCGTCTGTATGGCGTGAGCCATTTGCAAACATAGGTTGTTTCTGGGACAAATCAGGTCTCGGCCAGTCACCGTAACATAATGTTGAGTCCCAAGGGGCGCGGCCAATGAGGCTGCGAGGCCAGCCAGAGCGTCAGCCTCCAAGTTTTGTAGGCGGGGTACATGTTCGATGAAGAATCCAGTGAAGGTTGAAATGATGTTCAATGTAACTTCATGGTAAGGGATCAAATCTTTATGGCGAACCTCGTATTGCCCCCGAATCTGGTTTACGACGAGTTTCGAGTCGCCGTAGGCTTCCAGATGATCCACCCCCAGCTGTTGTGCTAGCTGGAGTCCCATGACGAGTGCATTGTACTCAGCAACATTGTTGGAGCACGGCTTCGAAAGGGAGTATGCGCGCTGGATGACCAGCTGATCGGGGAAGACCAAGACTACCCCCACTCCCGCGATGATTTGGCCGTTGTGGCCCGTTCTTGAAGCGCCATCGAAGAACATCCGCCAGACGGGGCTTCCTTCAGTGACGTTTGATTCTTGGACTTCATCCGGGATGTCTTCATAGAGTTTTGAAGATTCTGGGATGGGGTGTGCAGCTAAAAAGTCAGCCAGAGCCTGACCCTTGACCGCCTTCTGCGGGACAAACACCATGTTGTATGGCGTTAGTAGGATCGCCCATGTAGCCAGCCGGGAGTTTAATGACCCTGGCTTCGTCATGAGAACTCTGAGCGGATTGACTCGGGAGATGACGTGAATTGTCTGGCCCGAGACGTAATGACGAGTCTTCTGAATGGCAAACACCAAAGCCAAGCACTCCTTTTCAACGGGGTTGTACCGGTGTTCGGCCCCGACGAGTGTTCGACTGAGGTAGTAGATTGCTTGCTCGTAGCCTGCATCGCTGTTTTGAGCCAGCAAAGCGCCGAGGAAATGATCCATGGCACGGACGTAGAGGAGGAATGGTTTGCCGGCGACAGGTGCCACTAGGACTTGCGGGCTTGTTAAGTAAGCCTTGATGTCGTCGAAAGCCTTTTGGCACTCCTCTGTCCAGACATAAGAGACTCCCTTCTTCATGAGCTGAGTAAAGGGTTGACATTTACCGGAGAGGTTTGCTATGAACCTCCGGATGTATGCCAAACGTCCCTGTAAGCCCCGAAGTTCTCGAAGGTTTTTCGGAGGGTCCATGTTAAGGATGGCTTTAGTCTTCCCGGGATCGACATGAATGCCTTTTGCCGTGATGACAAAGCCCAAGAATTTGCCGCTAGAAACCCCCAGGAAGGATTTAGCGGGGTTCATTTTGAGTTGATGTGCCCGCATGAGATCGAAGACCGTCTTCAGGTCTTGTAGGTGATCTCTTTTGAGGCGGCTCTTGACTGCGATGTCGTCAACATAGCACTCAACTGTCTTGCGAAGATGTTGATGGAAGACGGTGCTCATAGCTCGCTGGTACGTTGTACCGGCGTTCTTCAAGCCGAAGGGCATTACTGTGTAGCAGAAAACACCTTTCGGAGTCCTGAATGACGTGTGTTTTGCGTCATCGGGGAACATCTTGATTTGATTGTAGCCTGAATACCCATCCATGAAGGACATGCGTTCAAAGCCACATGTGTTGTCGATCATTACATCGATGATTGGGAGCGGGAATTCATCCTTTGGGCAAGCAGAGTTGAGATCCCTGAAGTCGATACAGACTCGTATCTTCCCGTTCTTCTTGGTGACAGGGACGACGTTGGCTACCCAGTCCGGGTGTTGTTCCTCACGGATGAAGCCACTGGTCAAGAGTTTGTCCACCTCCTGATCGATGGCGTTTATGATGTCCGGGCGGAAGCGTCGCTGTTGTTGTTTGATAGGTTTGGCATCTGGTAAGATGTTCAACCTATGCATCGCGATCTGTGGATCGAGACCCGGCATGTCTTCGTAGCTCCAGGCGAAGACGTCGATATACTCCTTAGCCAGTTGGACTAAAGATTCTCGGTCTTCTCCTTCCAAGCTTTTGCTGATAAAGATGGGTTTAGAAGAAGACCCATCCCCGAGGTCGATCTGCTCGACTTCGTCTTCGGTGGGAGGTTCTCGTAACTCAAAATGAGACTCCCATTGTTCTCCTAGACGTTGAGCCCAGGGTTCTTCTTCGAAGGGTTCCGGCGGTTGGTCCTCGCCTTCATCCTTCTGAGGTTGCACCGATGTCATGTTAGCTGACAGCACTTTCCTGAAGACTGATCCGATACTGGTATCGGAATCCCACGTCGATGCTTCTGACGAGTGGGAATGTTCTATGTCTTCTGCGTCTGAACTCTCTGGAGTTGATGGTGGCGTGACATAGCCTAACCCCCGTCGAGTCCGATTATAGTAATCCTGTGGCTTTCCATTGGGCATCGAAAGCCGGACAGGGAGATGCCGACCCTTGCCGTAGTTTAGGCCTTTATTGCTTTTCAGGTCGTAGCCCATCTTTTGGATGATGTGCTTAGCCGTATCTGTGTACCGATAGACTTGTACTCTGCCGGTATCAGGTTCGGGCTCGATTGATGGGAGGTCCCGACGACGCTCGATTTTGCCCGAGATGATGGTGCCTTCGTCTCGGCTTCGTGGAGGGACTATGAAGACTCCTTGAGATGGGACTATTTGATTATGGTAGACGGTCGTTATTTGTGTTTGCAACGACTGTAGAGCGTTGTCTAATGTATACATGGCATTCCAGTGTGGAAGACAAGAATAATTGAAAGACACTCTATTATTGATAAAGTACGAGATTTTATCCCGTGGGATTACATTGTCGAAGGAGGGTGCGTCTACATCAGCAGAGATATATTCGCCAAGCTCCTCATCTGTAAGCACTGGGGCCGGATCAGGAGAGTCCTCTACCGCTCTGACTTTGGGGTCTGAGAGGGTTATGTGAGCCCTCTCCGGCATCTTGGATGACTGCAGCGGCTTGCCTTTAAGACGCACCTTGAGGGGTGCCTCGGTTGCGCCTTCGATGAGTGGCGCCTTCCCTTGTAATTTTACCACCAGGGGAGCCGCTGTTTGTGGTGGCTTCCCCTTGAGGCGTATCTTCAGGGGAGCTTCGCGAGCTGGCGCTTTTCCTGATAGCTTGATGATCATTGGAGGCGCCTTCTGGGGTGGTCTCCCTTTCAGACGGATTTTCAAGGGGGCGTCAGGAGTCACTTCGGGCTCCAAGTCCGGCTCTGTTGCCATCTCTGCTTCATCATCGGCATCGTTGGCTTCCTCCTCGTCAAGTGGCTTGTACAAGTCGGAATCGGTGAAGTAGGCCTCAATCCCTTTGAAGGGATCGATATCTGCAAACTCCGTCCGGATGACGCCGTGGGTGGATACATATTTCATGCATTGGTGGAGCGTGGAGGGCACCACCATGTACTCATGTAACCATGGTCGTCCGAGTAAGATGTTGTAGTTGACCTCGGCATCCACCACATAACAAGTTACCTCAGTTTTGAGGCTGCCGATGTGACACTTCAGCCGGATCTTGCCCAGTGGCTCGCTCTTGCTGGCGTTGAAGCCGCTGATGGTCGTATTGGAGGGCACCAGCCGGTACATTGGGATCCCCAGCTTTGATAGCAGCGCCTTTGGAATGATGCTTAGGGAAGACCCCGGATCGATCTGAATCCTGTTCACCTTTATCGAACCGATGTACCCTGTGTAATACAACGGTCGGTTATGTCGGTGATGCTTGAGGAGCATGTCTTGTTGGGTGAAGGTTATGTTTGGGATAACTTCATCCGTACAATGACAGTGTGCACAAGTAGTTGGGAGGTCTTCAGGCTGCTTGACCTGACTGAGAAAGGATTCGGCATCCTTCAGAGCTTCGCAGAGAGCTTCTCGGGAGTCCTTGGAGAGACGCAGGAGCTCGAACAAAGACAGGCGTGCAGGAGTACTGGCCAGTTGTGCCAGAATATCAAAATTGTGGGGCTTGGCTAGCCCCGAAGCATTTTCTTTCCGCAGAGGTCTGTCGAAACGGGCCTCCACTTGCTTTTGTTTATTGGCTGCTGAGGGCTTGGATGGACCCTCCTCAGGGATGGTGCCAGGAGGCACCACTTCGGCGGCAGCTTCACCGGGCTGGGAGTTCTGTTGTGCACGTGTCTGCACAGGAAGCGCCTCTTCCGTTGAAGAAGAGACCGTGCGGCAAGACTTGATCTTCCTGCCTTTTGCTTTGGAGGTAGGGCGTACCTCCGGTTGAGTTACCTCGGAGACGAGGTCGGGGTGAACCAAGAGGACCTCTCCTCGAGATGTGGTGAGTGGGACAAGTCCACTCACATTGTCACGGGTGGGTGGCAAATTCACCACGTCCATTGTCGCCTTAGGGATGGGGACGACGCCATCTTGTGTGGTAGTCGGCGGCAAGGTGCCAAACTAAAGTAATACCATATTAGCTGACACCGTCTTCTCTTCGTAGTCGACGGAGATTACATCCGCATTGATCATGCGCTGGATGTAATTTTTGAGGACGTAGCAGTCCTTAGTCGGGTGTCCGACAAACCGATGGTAGTGACAGTACCTCGGGTTGTCCACTTTCTTGACTTCATCGGGCCGCTTCGGGTCCGGAAGCTTGATCTTGTCACCCTGCTTCAGTATCTCAAAGAGTTGCAGGGTGTCGTCATCATTGAATGAATACACCTCCTTGGGTCTCGGTGCCAGTGGAGGCTTTTGAGTAGGCGCAGATGCGCCCTTCGAGGCATTAACAGTCAATGCCTGTTTCCCCTTTGTTTCTCGTCCGGAGTTGTTGGTTGCGGACTTTTTCCCCTTATCGTCAAAGGCGGGGAAGCTAACACCCAGAAGACGTGCATTGGCCGCCTTCTTCTCTGCAGCTTCAGCTTCAATGATTAGGGAGCTCCAGTCGGGAGGGGGAGTAGAGTTAAGCCAGAGCTTTACTGCAGGCAGCATGTTCATACTGCAAGCGGAGAGAAGCGCATGTTCTGGCATGCCTGGAGGTAGCCTGAAGCAGGCCTGACGGAAGCGTTCGATGAATGCCCGAACCGTTTCCTTGTCCTTCTGGCGTATCTCAATGAGAGACGCCATCGTCATGTCCTTCCTACCGTCGTAGAAGCGGTCGAGGAAGAGGCGTGTCAGGTCGTCGAAGGACGATATGGAATGATCGGGGAGGCTGCAGTACCAGTCATACGCCACCCCTTTCAGGGCCCCAACAAAGATGCTGGTGAGGAGCGCGTCCTCCTTTGGAAGATGCCCTGTCTGCGACTGGAAGTACGTCAGGTACCGTCGTGGAGAGTCCTTCCCGTCATACGGCGTGAGTGTTTGTGGTTTATACTTTGGGGGATAAACCACCTTGTTCCACTCAAGGGGGTAAGGCTGGAGAATGCCCATCTTCTGGCGCTCCTCCTGCCTGTTCTTGGACTCGAAGCGCTCCCGCAGATCTTTGATCATTTCGACCACGTCCTCCGTGGAGCTAGGAGTCGGGGAAGGAGGTACTACCTGGAGTGGAGCGTTTGAGGGCTCCGATGTCCGGGGTGCTTCTGTGTCTGAGGGTGTCCGCTGGAGGGGCACACTCGACTCTCCATTGGCTCCTGGGTCGGGACCATTTGAAGGTGTCCTGATCAAGGCCGACCGCATCTCAAACACTGCTTGAGTCAGTGCTTGCATTGAGGCAGAGAGGGTTTTGAGTCCTCCCTCTAGCGAGTCTATGTGCTGGACAATGTCCTGTGGCGGCGCATCAGCCTCAAGATCACCCCCGGTCATGTATACTGTCATGACACGGCCGGAAGTGGATGGATTAGTTGAGGCTTCGCTCTCAGTCTCGCTCTCATGTGGGGGAGTTACTTCTCCTGGTGTTTGGCCACCCCCAGCCACATTCTGGAGTTCGTCTTCGACAGGCGCATCTGCAAGGGCCTGACTGCCCTCAGCTCTGTCTTGAAGGGCCTCTTCGTTTTCAGTACTACCCCCGGCGGTGTCCTGGAGGACATCGTCATTTTGAGGGGCTTCAGGGAGGCCATCTTCGCCTTGATGAAGATCCGCCGTAGCTGTGCTTTGGACATCTTCGTCTTCGGAAGGAGGCTCGACAAGGGTCTGGCTACCCCCAGCTTCCTCCAAGGACTTCTTCCTCGACCGAGTGCCTTCGAACACTCCAGAGGTCGTGACAGCTGCCTTGGTTTTCCTCGGCTGGCTTTTGGATGAAGACGAGGAATTGGCAGTCGTCTTCCGGACAGATGAGGAATTGGAGATCACGTTGCATGACGCAATCTTTAGTTCCTCTTCTGCTGACACCTTCGTCCCAAGGCGATGTCGGAGGGGTGTCGATGATTGTAGACGTTGGAAGACCGACTGCTTTGGCGGTACTGCCGTCTTGCAACAGCAGTTGATGGTGACCACTGCACAAGTGTGCCCCGTGAGAGGCGCATCGTGCTTGTTGGTCAACTCTTCTGACCGGCGCTTGTGAGTGATCACGTTGCGCAAGTCGTTGGAGGAGAGTGCTACCCTCACACCCCTCTCAGGCGCATGGCAGGGCCAAGCGCCGGGGTGGTCGGGCGAGTGCTGCGTCCCCTGATCTAATACCAAGCAGGCATCACGATCAGTAGTGGGGGAACCACAGCATTTGAAGTGACTTGAACGGACCTCGAACGCACGACCAGAGGAGGCACAGGAGTTCAAGACCACAGAGTTTGCCTCTCTCGGCTTGGTTGTGCACGCAGTGAATGCGCCCAAGCGAGATGAGGCTTTTGAAGGTCGACTCGTTGTCAGTGCAGGAGCACCTGAGTCAACCTTGTACAGCTTGCCATCGGCAGCGCGCGTGATTGTAAGCGCGTGCCTCTGGCCGGCTGCTGGCATAGCACGTTTGTGGCGCATGGCCCGTGCCGCCTTGGATTTCTTCGTACTAGCCCGCTGGGGCGCATAGTACTCAGCATCCAAATTCTCCTCGCCGTTATAGCGAGTGAGTCTGTCAAAGACAGAGGCTCTTTGTGGCGCATCAGAAATAATGCACGGGGCATTGGCTGCGCCCCTGCTCCGTCGACGTATCTTCCTCGCCTGAGAGGAAGATGGCTGGGGAACGTGGTCAGCCGC
Source organism: Iris pallida (assembly GCA_029216955.1). Classification (NCBI taxonomy): domain Eukaryota; kingdom Viridiplantae; phylum Streptophyta; class Magnoliopsida; order Asparagales; family Iridaceae; genus Iris; species Iris pallida. The sequence goes on along the minus strand of JANAVB010040818.1, from coordinate 5,091,770 downwards.
ACGCTTCCCCGAGAGATGCGCTGCATCAGCGGGCGCACCTTGACTGCTGAGGACGTCAGCAGGAAGGGAAGGCTGGACGGGCGCATCCCCTTCAACGGTGGTGCCCGATGCGTCGACTTTGCGCACCCAGACTGCGCGGGTCTTCTTCGGCTTCGACAGCCGCTTCGAAGGACTCGCACTTCCTTCAGAAATGAACTCCTCGTACGCCTGTTGATTGAGGCGCACTACCAGCGTCTTGTGGGAGGAGCCCACCTTTACGTCGTCGGCCTGTGACACGACTTTCTCGGTAGAGGAGAAAGAGGTCCCCAGCAGAGTCGCCAGCTTGTTTGCCATTAAAATTGTTTTGATTGAAATCTTAATACAAACAGAACAGTGATACAATATAGGACTTAGATGTAGTCCTAGGAGTACACTTTTGTTTAAGCTGGGTCCTTAGTGCCAATGGAGCGAGTGGTAATGCGTTGACTCCGTTGACCGGCTGACGGCGGTTATCGGTTCTCTGAAGGTGTTGATTGCTCTGGGTGCTGGAGCTTGCTGAGAGGAGGAAGACGTTGAGTGTCTAGAACTGCCTCTCCGGTGATTCTCTGTTATGGATTCTCTGTGAGTCTTCTGTTCTGAGTCTCTCTGTCTGTGTGAAGGGGATGATCCTTCTATTTATAGTTTTGCAGGCTGGCTGCTCATGCGCGCATGTAGGATGCGCCGGTGTGGGGACGCCACGTGGAGGTTGCTGATGGAGGCGCATGGATGCTGCGCCCTGATCGAGGGGGAGAACTCTTCATACTGCTGTTGTGAGCCGGCACGTAGCAGAAGAGAAGATCTTTCCGTTGCTGAAATCTTGGACGAGTTGAGTCAAAAGACACGTGTCGTCGACTCATGGTTCAAAGATCTCGAATTTGGTGGAGAGGAGTGATCTGGTGGGCTGCGCCTTGGATTGGGCGCAGGAGGAGGCTGCGGCTCATAACCTTTAGGAGTTACAAACCATTTGGGGCGCATGGCTTTTGAGGCGCATGCAGGCGACTTTCCTTCTGTCTTTCGGGATCAGAGATCAGTCTGGGGCGCATGGCTTTTGAGGCGCATGCAAAACTTCAACCGGAGACTCTTCTTCTGTCTTTAGGGATCAGTGAAGGGTCTGAGGCGCATGGCTTTTGAGGCGCATGCTGGTTTGGACGCATGGCCGTAGAGGCGCATGCGGGTGTGGACGCATGGTCGTAGAGGTGCATGCGGGTAGCCACGTGGCAGTAGCCGTCGGAAGTCATGATGATGCTGACGTTGCCGACGCTTCATTTTCTGAATAAAGCTGTCAACTGTTCAGACTTTGGGAGGCATGCTGCCAACTCTGTCAGTTCAGCATTTAATGTTGGTGACGTTCGATGGACAACTGAGTGGGCGCGTCGGTTGGCGTTCCACTCGGTATGGAGATGTGTGGGGGCGCACCCTCTATAATGCGCCGAGTACTGTAGGGCGCGTCTGTGTGATGCGCCTGATGTCGAAGGGCGCGTCCGTGTGATGCGCTGTCTGGCTGGCGCATCGGACATGTCTTTTAATGATGCGGCTGTCTCGCTCTTCGAGTGCTATAAATAGCCGTTTGGCTGAATTCGAGGCGTCCGGTTCATCCATTTAATGTAAATTCATTGCACGGAATTCGGAGGGCCATCCACTTGGCGCGTGGGTTTGCCCGGCCTATAAATAGTGGCATGGAGAGAAGATTTGCTTCTCATTCCCTCACGTACTTCCAATATGAACTTGAACATACGGGTGCATTCTGCTGACGAAGTGCTCCCGAGGGTGAAGATGAGACGCTGTGTTGTCTTTGATGCACTTGAAGGTGACTGTTACATCCAAAAGATGGAGTCGAGGGCTTCTGAGGCATGCGGAAGGTGCCTGTTGCATCTAAAGATAGGGATGCTCGAGCCTCGTCTCCGTTATTCCGGAAGAGCCGTAGATCGGAATGGCGGTGCAAGGCTCTCTCTTCCTGCAAAGTGGGGTTTCCCCACTTTGATCGTGTCGAAAGCTGCTCCTTTAGCCGTGGTTTCGATCACGGTCTTCCTTCGGCTTTGGAGGCTCTTTCGAAGCCTCCCCTGGCCACAGCATTTGCGGTGCTCTTCTCTTCCTTGGTTCCAGCCAGAGGGTTAAATGCTTTGTGTCGAAGCATTTATCGGGCGAGCCTGGTTGGAAGAGCGACACATAACTGGGCTCTGCTCGGCCAGGTGAGCCTGGCTGGAAGAATTTGGCTAAAGGGATGCACATAACTGAGCTGATGGGATGCGCCTGGATGGAGGTGCATGATATCTGCTGCGCCTCACTGGTGGTGCATAGTGATGCTGCGCCTATCTGGAGACGCATGGTGGCCGCTGCGCTTATCTGAAGGCGCATGGTGGCCGCTGGCTGTAGACCTAGGCTCTTTCCTTTGTAGAAATTCTCCTTTGTACAACCTTTTCTAGACATGTAATAGACTTTTATATATAAATAAAAAGTCCTTCTTCAAATGTCTATACTTATTGACTTTGCTGTGAAGTTCTTCGTCTGAGTTCTGGCGCATGTAGTGTCTGGCGCATGGGCTTTCTGGTTGTGAAATTCCATGCTTCTACAGGCATAAGCCCAGTTTTCTATTTTCTTTTCTGCGACCCTGTATTGTGTAGCGTAGACTTTTTCTTTATTTTTCTGGGTTGTTGACTTGGTCGTTAAACGCATAGAATGTTAAAAATGAATATCTATTTTTATATAGAAAATTAATAAGTTTTTCTTACATTAAGTAATTTTGTAATTTAACCAATTCATTATTTCTCATTAAAAAGAAAGTCTAGTTTTATATATATTACGAAAATACCAAGTTTTGACAATTAACCTGGAAAATGCTATTTTTCCAATAAATATTAAATTGACTTTTACTTCGTAAATTAATTATAGTAGATCGCAACGATAAATGTGTTTCGATAGAATAATTTTAACAAACTTAAAACTTGATTAGGATCTTCTTTTAGAGATTGTAACTAGCACACCTAGATATGGTTCAATTATGATTCTAAGACGGGATTCTCATCTGTAGGATTTCGAGGACGAGTTTGACTTCCCCGGTACCGACTTCCAATCCAGTCATAAACCAAGGCAAGTACGGTTATGTTTATTTGGCAATTTAATTAGTAATTGTTATATTGCATGCTTAAACCACATTGCTACACTGAACTCTCTCCTAGAGTATTGATTGTTATTGATTGTGGGATATTGGAGGAGTAGTGTAGTGTTTTATGACCAATACCTTCATATTGCATTGATTGTGCGAGCATACCCCTCTTACACATGGGGATAAGCCATATCGTATCACTAGGATACTATTGCACAACCCAAGCCGGTCATATACATTACCTATTCAAATCACATTGTTTTCAATTGTTGAAAAATATTATTCAAGTATTTCAAAACTGTTTAAGATTGCAAATTTTTATTATTATTTGAATTGTTAGATTTTCATAATTGTACTTTGCTCCTTTTCTGACTGGATCCCCCACCCCCAATAGGTAACATTGATGAGGCTGAGCTAGTATATAATAGCTATTACGATCCAGTGCTCTACCTTGCGGTGCTTCTAGAGTCTCACTTGGAGGATGTTGATCCCGAGGCTGATGAGCCGGCTATCTAGATGGTTGTTGTTTATTTCTAGTTTTCTTTGTGTTGGAGTTGAACTCTTATTTCAGTATATTATTATCAGTTGTATCTTTCTGTGTTGGACAAATTAAAGTTTTTAAATATTCGAAATATTAAATTTATGACAAATGTTTAGTTGTTGTTGAGATTACCTACAAGTGGAAACAGCTTATTGCCGCCGTCTCACAACGGTGCAGGCTGGACATGATCCGATTCGACCCAACAATTTGGGATCAGGTCGTGACACCAGTCAGTACAGGAGCGAGTACAGTACATCTCAACAAATCATAACAGGTTAGGAAATATAAACTTGCTAGAGAGTAAGATACATGAAACTGAAAGAATAACATGATGTAAAAAGAGAGACTGTAAGTAAATAGCTACTGTAAATATGAGAGAACTATCAGTGCTAGTGATTTAGAGTACAAGACGGTTATGTAAATGGTACGATATTGTACACGAGTAATCTACAGAGGTTGTACACGAGTAATCTACTGGATTGAATACATAACCACTTCTACTCCCCCGCCCCAATCAATACACAAGGATCTAGTTAAGTTATGTTATTACACACGAAGTATAGTTGTACACGATGATCATGTGAGCACATGAGTATACACGATTTCACACGATTTGTACACGAATAGCTCGAACACAAGGAGTACACGATGCTCATGATAAAGTACACGAACATGAAATACCCGATGTATCCGCTAAGGGGATAACATCGCACGACAAGATCCATATAGTACTAACCCGTGTTACCAACGTGTCAGCTTCAAGTAAAGTAATCTAAAGCAGGAAATATAATCCTAAACAAGTTATGAAATGATCAGAGAATGTACTCGCCTGGTATCCTAAATATCTGAAGAGAATCTACTGTCCGAGGAGTGGTGTCTGTCTCCTATAGAACAATACAAGTCACTACAAGTCTAAAATAATATAACAGACTGCTACAATGTATCTACATGACGTTTGGGGTCAATCTAGGCTAAAGTCAATCCTTGGTCAACTCTAGTCAACTTATTCTAGTCAAACTAGGTCAACTAGGTCAAGCCTAACCCAAACAAGTCTCACTAAGCCTAACCAGCCTATTCTAGCATACACACACAATAACTAGGCTATACAAGCCAACAACACACAATTTCTATGTAAACATGTATATATTCACTATAGGCATATACCTACATTAGGAACCATAGGCCATAATGGACAACTTGTGCATAAGGTTTCGCTTCCTCGAATGGCAACCCGAGGCCACGGGACCGTTTTGGCCTAGGTGGAATGCAAGATAGCTGTGCTGGATGCTAGCACAGGTCATTTGAAACTTTTAGCGGGACTAGCTACCTGCGCTGAAAGGGTCGCCGACTCGACTAAGCTATACATTCAGGATGGCTTGAATTTCCAGTGACCCCCACTTGCACATTGTTTACAAGCTTTTGTTATCAATCTGACAGAAAAGGAACATGGTACGTTACGCTGCAACGACATGCTTTACCGTAGGTAAGATTTATTGTAGTTATGTTACACTACAAAAAATAGGCTTTTAGCGACGGCGGTATCCGTCGCTAAAAGTCATTTTTCCGTCGCTAAAGCCAAATAGCGACATATCAGCGACGGAAACGGTTTGTCGGGAAATCACGTGTCGCTAATTTCAATCAGTCGCTAGTTTGTCGAAAATAGCGACTGATTAGTGACGGATTTAGCGATACGCTATTTATTACAAAATGCGACGTATTAGCGACAGAAATTTCGTCGCTACTTTTACCGACTAACTACCGACGGGTCTGCGGCGTATTCCAGGATTAATGTTGTGACGATATAGCGACGAAAAAGTACGTCGCTAAAGTGTTTTCGATACGCTATTGGTATCGGAAAGGCTTGTAGCGACGAACCGGTTATGTCGCTATTCTGTCGCTATACTTTAAATCTATATTTTCCAGAACCTTAGCGACGGAATGTTCCAGATATTCCGTCGCTCTTCCGTCGCTGTCCCGTCGCTAAATACAATTTTGTGTGTCTATATTTGTGTTTCCTGCACTCCACATCCATGTTGACAGTTACACACACAATATACAGTCATATAAACAGTTTTCAATACAGATATATAAACAGTTACACACATACCAAAAAGTTTACAAACAGTTTCCAAATATAAACAGTTTCCAAATACACACATACCAAAAATGTTCCAAATTGTTCCCAAATACAAACAGTTTTCAAACAATATCTACGTCGACGGCAGCGGAGGAGGCGGCGGGTGGGTGTAGCTACCCAGCACATTTCGTAATGCGTCTTTAAAATCCTTCCTAGACAGAGGAACTCTCGAAGTCGGTGCTGGATCCGTCTGTGTTGTAGCCAGATGTGCTGGAGTCTGTAGTGGAGCTGAATCGGTCGAAGTCTGAACCGCCGGAGCCGCAGTCGGAGCCGGAACGACCGGTACTATAGGTGTCGGAGCAGAAGCTCCTGCACTACCGTATATGTAATTTTGTAAATCCTATAATATACGGGTAATAGTGACCTAGTCGTAGATGGCAGCACCGCCGGTGGAAAGTACTGGTACAGGTGGAGGTGGAGCTCTGGAAACGACGGACAACTGGGATGCAAACGATCCAATACCGTATATGCTATCGCCTTTCCCTACTCCGACCGTATCTACCCATAGTTTGTTCCTATCCGTCGGATGGCTAGGTCCAGCCCCCTCACCTCCCTCACCCCAATCACCGACCCGACTCTCAAACTCCTCCTATATTATATAAATGTAAATAAATTTAGAGTTAATATAAAGACTCATAGTAATGTACCGATACCGATATCAATACTCATAGTAACGGGCCGATACCGATACTCATACTCATATAGTAATAGATCGATACCGATACTCACATCGGAATGGCCCGATACCGATACTCTCAGTATCGGACCATTCCTATTAGTATCGGTATCACAATCGAAATCGGTATCGGCCTATTACTATATGAGTATGGGGTACCGATATCGATACTCGTAGTCCGATCATCTACAATTATAAAAATGTAATACATATAAAGAATAAGAAAACTTACATAAGCTTTGGCGCGCTCATCTACGAGCTTCCCATCGCTCTTGCGCTTGTGGGTATGCGCAAAGACTATAGGGAAGTCGACGGTGTCCGGATCTCCGCCTTTCCCGGCGTCCTCTTCGCGCTTGTACAATTAAACATAAATTAATACTCATTTTGTAGAGTTTAAGACTTAAAAATTTGACAATTTAATAGAATACTCACCAATCGGCGCATGTGCTCTGAAGACAGGATCGAACCACCCGTGTGCTGACCATCCTTAGCACGGGCAGCCTTCGCCTTCTCAAACTTGGCCAGATAAGTAGGGGTCTCCATTTTCTTCTTCATCTCCGCCTAGAAATCTGCTCTGAGCCACTCCTTGCACCCATGTTCTGATCCACTACCTCTCAGGCTCTCCAGCGCCTTCTGGTCATGGATCATGTCATGTATCCTTTTACTGGATACGATCTTGTAGCACCTCCGGATGGCCTGGTCCCTATGCTCCGACCACCAGTACGATGCCTGCAAATAAGATAAACGTACATGAATGAACAAATTTTTGATACATATTGTAAAGAAAGACCATTATACATACCCTCAGCGCGTCAAGCCAAACGAACCGCATCTCCGCCGGGATGTCGCCGAAGTTCAGGTACGGCCATAGAAATTACGGCAAATCAAGTCGCCTAGATCTTGCCCGACGCGAATCAAAAAAAAACCTGAGATAAGAAAACAATGTACGGCATCAGCTACTATGAAGAATATATGAATAAATATATGAATTTACAATAAACTAAAACACATATACTTACGTCTGGCCATCGGCCCACAGCTCCGGAAGATGGACGTTGGCTGGGCGCTCAGGTAACGTCGGAGGATCTCCTACGCGTCGTCTGTAGACTCTGCGCTCGACCACCAAGTTCGGATAGGGATTGGCCGCAATGGAAGCGGCCGTAGGGGTAGAAGCGGCCGGAGTGGTCGTAGGAGTAGTCGTCGGAGTAGTCGTAGGAGTAGTCGTCGGAGTATTGGCCGAAGGAGTAGTTCCCCCGATCGATGAACGGGCCGCGCCCGGAGATAACCCATCATGAAAATCTAGGAACTCATCCTCCTCGCCAGGTGGACGGCCTGGACGCTCCAAAGGAGCCGGACGTGATCCAGACCCATGCTGCAAACGTCCACGTCTGCCTCCCGCCATAGGCAAATCTGAATCACGTACACGTCCACGTCCACGTTTGCCTCCCGCCATAGGCAAATCTAAAAATGTATATGTAATACACATTTTTAATTATGTATACTTCACACTTGCTATATGTAACCGAGATATGCATATGTTTTCGATACATAAAACCTAACTACTAATACATACACATTCCCTTCCTGTCTGAGACTCAACCATTATTAAACTATGTGAATTTCCAATCCTACACTTATAGCTAATCCAAGATGGAACTGGCACGACCGTTCAGGAAACTGCCACTTCGTCCAAGTCGGCTGCCAAAGGAATCCTTGCAGAGATAGCCAACGTCGAATATATACACCCGGAGGAGGAAGGAAGATCTAGTACTAACGAGTTAGAACGTGACATGGAACAACATCGATCCTGAAGTACTTCGAGAACTATGAAACATAGAACGAGAAGTAGGCGGCGGAGGAGCAAGCAAAGAAAAACGAAGAACTCATCCCCTATGTTTTTGAGATCGGCATGGAAGCAACCGGTCGACCCCCTCTCCCTTTCTATGCTCCTTACGTTGGATGAATTGAAAGGCGTGACTTGGGATCTTAGCAAGGATAGTGTGACGAGCCCGCTTAGATTTACGGGATCTTTCTATAGGTGTTGTTGGGACATTATTCAGCATGATGTGTTGGATGCCGCAGTGGCTTTCTTTCAAGGACTCAGCTACCCTAAGGACATTTCTTGTGCTAATCTGGTTCTCATCCTAAAATTGGATCACCCTTCCACCTTTCATGACTTCAGACCATTGAGCATGTGCACATTCATGAACAAAATTATATCGAAGACTATCGACAATTGGATGGTAGGGCTTCTTCTGAAGATAATATCCATAGAGCAGAGTGGCTTTGTTAGAGGTAGAACCATTACGGATAGCATCATGCTTGCGTACGAGATGGTTAATTGCATCAAACACCCGGGTAGGGGAGGTAACATTGTAATTAAACTAGATATGTAGAAGGCATATCGCCACTTTGGGCCTTTCCCTTAAGGAGCCTTGAAATGATAAATAGGAAACCCCTCGCCCCTAATCGAAACCTAGTCGAAACCCCTCGCCCATAATCGAAACCCTAATAAGCAAAAAAAAATTGCAAAAATCCAAAAATTAAGGGAAAATGAGAGGGAGAGGAGGAAAAAAGAGTACCTGAAGGGGGGGTCGCCGGAGGGGGGGTCGCCGGAGGGGGGGATGCCGGAGGGGTCGGGTGATCGGGGAAGAGAGGGGGGAAGATAGTAGAATTTTGTTAAAAATTTTCAGAATGAAAATAAAACCATCTCTTTCAATTTTTACTGAAACGTAGCGACGGATTCTGCTGTCGCTAGTACGTCATTAGACATTATCCGTCGCTACCATGTCGCTAGTTAGTCGCTAAAGTTATGATGTATTTTAATAAACTACGTCGTCGCCTTTCAGTCGTTAATAGGCGACTGAGTTGTCCGTCGCTAATAATTCAGTCGCTATTTGCCTGTATTTTAGTAGTATTATATTGCCTATCGAATGCTTGCCCCCTTGACATGTTAATATGCAAATCAATCAGGATGGTTAGAAATATCATAAAATAGCTAACATGTTTTATAAAACTGCTTGAACAAATAAGAGCTTGGGTTTAAATTAGCCACTCGCTAGTATATGTGATCATACTGACCCTCGCTCTCTATAGGTGCTACGAATCAGGAGGAGCGCACCAACTAACCCAGGCGACGTTCGCGTTTTGAAGCTTCGAACATGCGTCAAAGACTCGCTATCCAACTTTTGAAGACTCTCTGCAATCAGTCCAAGAAGATGTCTCGACTCCCCTCCATCCTAGGTGGCTGGAATACTTCAGTTGTAAATTGAGGGATGCAATGTATGGAACGACTATCTCATCGGCATTCATTTTGTAATCGAGCCATATTGTAAGTCTGTGCGACATGATTGTAATAGAGTCTTGTAAAATGGTGTCTATTATCAATAAAATGCAAAATTTCTCTGTCTCAATGTGTTGCTCAATTTCTCTGCATACTCTCCTAGATGTTGTATTTTGGATAACCTTATGACTATGCCTTGTGCGATCGCAACCTAGGTTCGTACGACATCACGTCCGACGGACGACTATCGATTCTTCGGAATTGGGGCGTGATATTATGTCATGCTAATTATCGAGCTCTAGTTTAGTGTCTAGGCTAACCGGTACACTGACACAAGTCGAACAATTAGGCTAGCCACTAACCTCATCAACTTACACAATAAAATAAATAAATACACACAGTATTTCTAAATAAATATTCACATTTATAATATAATTATGAAATGACAAAATTACCCCTATTTTGGAAAGTGGTAGTTACAATAAGTTTATAAATTTAGAATTAATATTTAGCGAGTTGGTTCCCTAATATTGTTTTAATATATTATTGATCAGTAAATTGAATAGTTATTGTGAATGAGCAAAGAAATGATTTGTAATCGAATATTGTATATCTGGATTCAAATTGTAATTGAGGTCTAGACAGTATACTATCGCTGATGTTGCGGCATAGGATAGACTTGGCCACGTATTCGTATCCCAAAAGTGAGAGCGGGTCATGAACAAACGTCAGTAGGAAGAGAATGCATACGAGTAACTTTAGTCGTAAGCTCAGAGATAGCAACATCTAGGATGGTATTATTCTGAATGATTCGACCACATGCGGGATGAAATTCGGGATGCAGGGCCATGGGAAACTGAAAGAGCTCTCGACTCTCCTAACAGGTATGCACACGGACAGAATCTGGATTAGGACCCTCCAATATTAGTAGCTCACGCTAATAACCCAACATTAGTGTAGCGAACTCTTGAATAGTACGATTCTACTGTCTGATGGTTGAGGCTTGGGTGATCAACGGATACTCCCGAGCACCACTCGACTAAACAAACCGAGTAGTCAAATGGTTCCATAATAAAGCAGCAGCAGCAGGGACATCCTTAAGATCTGGACAAAGTGATCGATCAACAGAAAAGATGATGAAAGCAACAATCCGCTCATCGTGATTGTCTCAAGTGTCTTAAGCGACACAAATAGTATTATGAGTCTCAATATTATCATCAGCAATGGGTTTAGGAGGCCTCGGGATATAATCATCAAGATGGCCAAGAAGACGACGACCACGTAGAGTGCTCCGAACTAAGGCAGCCCACTCAGCCCAATCATGAGAAGAAGTCAATAGAAAGTTAGTAGAAGTCTTATATAAAGTTTTTTTTCAAACGTAAACTTTATGCAAAAGAGAGAATGTCGTCATGTTGGGGGAAAGAGGCCAGAAAAGTTATAGCAAGGGAACTGATCCGGTTGTAAGAAAAAACTTAATTCATTAGGTAGCCTGGTTGCTGGAGATCACTTATCAAGGAAAGTCAAGATGAATATACTATGTTGAGAATTTTGATAATCATTGTTCATGTACAGAGGTATAGTTCACTACAAAATAGGAAATCTTGGAAGATATAGTTGCTTCTGTAGGTTGTATGGGTACTAACGAACGAGAAAAGGTTAAAGAGGAAGAGACAAAGTTGCATACTCGGTCATGTAGGTGCAGTTGGGACGACAAAAAGATCAGCCGGGTGAGGACGACGATTTCCAGCGGCTTCCGACGGCACCAAACTCGAGGGGGAAGCTGTTTACCGAAGGTTGGAGGTCTCTGCTCCTCCTCCTTCTGCCATATGCTCTTGGTGAAAGATGGCCAACAAGAAATTCTGAAAGAGACTCTAAACGATCCTGAAATTGAAAAACTCTAGACTATGATACCATGAAACAAATGAACAATATTATTTGTATTGATGGATAAGCAAAACTATGTATATAAATAGATAGAGAACAATTTTGAATCCGTATAAGAGATACCTACATATAGTCTGGAATCAAATTAATCTAATCTCAATCTTAAATTTAATTTATCTTAATACTAAGAATTTTGAAATACTAGTAAATAAATATAAATTCTTGATCCACCGGATCGACAACCAAATCTTGATTTTGTCTTAGAGCATCTCCAACCGTATTGTCTTGTTATGTGTTGTGAGTCATAGGTGGCATGAGGTAGCATGAGACACAAGACAATATCTTTCTTAGGTGACAAGTTAACATTCACAAAAGCCAATGATATAAAAGGTCTTCTCCAATACAAAAGTTGTTAGTCCCGGGGCTTGATCAAAGATGAAAAACTGATGCAATCGAGATCTGAGAGTCACACAAAACTTTGTAGTGATCAAACTCAAGATCTACGAAGATACAAAAAACCAAATAGCCAGATTACAATATGAATGAGGGAAATAGAGAAGAGAAGATCTCTCGTTCTTCCTTGCAAATGCGTTGCAATTGGGACAGAACGAGTTACAATAATATAGAGAAAGATGAGATGAAAAAAGTTGCTGGGATGTCAAAATACCGTTGCTCAAAGCAAGATTCGCCCCACACGAATTGCTTCCAGGAACCAGCAAGTTGAAAAACTTATGGAACGCTCGAAGACACCTCTGTTCTGACTCCTCGGATGGCCTTGCAATGGCGGCAGCAGCTCCCTCTCTCTCTCTCTTTTCTGACTTATAAAATTCGTAGTCCTCACAAAGGAGGCCAGAAGAGAGTATATATAGAGAGAGGGTGGAAACCCTAGCCGCCTCTTCAGTTATGGAAAGATTGAATCAAATCCCACAAAGATACTTAATTCAAATCCCACAAAGATGGAAACGAAATTAATTCAAATCCCACAAAGATGGAAACGAAATTAATTCAAATCCCACAAAGATGGAAACAAAATTAATTCAAATTCCACAAAGATGGAAACAAAATTAATTCAAATCCCACAAAGATGGAAACAAAATTAATTCAAATTCTACAAAGATGGAAACGAAATTAATTCAAATCCTACAAAAAGTGGATATGAATTAATCGTATTGAATCAGTCTTTCCATAACTGACTAGTAGCCTGCACAGTCAGCGGAGCCCTCCATGCGGCAGCAGCAGCAGTAGCCTGGCCGCATGAGCCATATGGCCGCATGGACCGCATGAGCCGCATGAGCCGCATGGACCACATGGACCGCATATGAGCCGCATGCCGCATAAGACCGCATGACTACTGACGTGCTAAGTGCAAAATGCGCCAACAAAACGACACATTACGACTCATGAGCCCATGAGCCCGAGTCCGAGCCCGAGTTCGAGTCCGAGTCCGAGTTGCTAAGCCCCTTTGGGGCTTAGCTCCAAATAGAATTAATCCAAGAGAATGACAAAAGCATTAATGCTTAATCCTTGGAGCCTTATTCTTACCTCCTAGTAAAATCACCCACATGGTTCCCTCCTTAGGGTCACCACCCCATGTGCATCTCTCAACAACACAACCAAGTATATATGTTGAGATAACTCATGGTGCATTTCCGATATGGGACTAAACTTTTACAAGACATGTTGAGAGCAAGCTCACTCTATGTAAAGAAAGCACCAACAATCTCCCATATATCACAACATATATATGTGTCCAGGGTTGAGCGTTCCCCACAGTAACTGTCTATTTTGCATTAGGATAGATGTCGCTGATGACTTGAATCTTCCCGTATGGATTAAATAACAATGTGATACAAGAATGGACTACGCCTTAAATTCTGCACCATAATTGTTATTCTTTCCACTCACAAAGTGTAGTTACGTGTGCTTCTGGCTGCACATTAAAGGCCCTGTGCCAGCCTGGTCTCTTTTCATACACTATAGGTGAGTTCTTTATTAAAGAGACATGGCATGAAGCCTTACGCTTCCTTGCAGTGCTACTCCGCTATGACATGGCCTGAAGCCGAGGTATTACCCCTACATGGGAACCTCATCGTAGTGTCATACTACTGTAGCATGAGATCTCAGCCTCTTTGTAGTGCCAATCTACTCAGCATGAAGCCTAAGGCTTCCGTGCGGTGTTACGCCGCAAGGACATGGCTTGCAAGGCCGAGGCTTTATCCCTACCTGGGTACCTCATCGTGGTATCGTGCCACTGTAACATGGGGCCATCCTCTCCTTTGTAGTGCTGTCTACAACTCTTTAATTACGTTATATAGCATTAGGCTACCTGCCTATTTGTGGTGCTACGCCGCTATGACTTGGCTTGCAAAGCCGAGGCATTATCCCAGACCTGGGAACCTCATGGTGGAGTTACCCTACTGTAGCATGAAGTTTCACTCCTTGTAGTGCTGCTCTATCGTGCTTCCTGTAAAGCATACCAGGCATTCACTCTGCCTGAGAACTCATTATGGCGTTAAAGCCAACCTTCCACAGGATCTATTTTTCTGTAAAAAATACATAGTAGACAACAGCGGTTATGGGTCCGTATCCCTTCCATGTTCCAGAGAACAAGTACCCACTGTTACGTGATAGTTTCCCAGTCAGTGATCCTCCTTTGAATCAAAAGTTAGATGCCTAGTAGATTTCTCTTTGAACTAATAGCATAAAACTTTATGGTAGGATTACAAAGACACACTATTAGAATGCCTACAAGCCCATTTTACAAGCTGTGTCATCGAGCAACTGGCGCTTGAGGCCCTTTGTGAATGGATCTGCCAGGTTCTCCTGACTCCGAACATCAATCACTGTAATTATACCTCTTTTGATAAGATCGTGTACTGCCCTGTGCTTCAACCGCACAGTCCTCTTCTTCCCGTTGAAGAGGTCATTTTATGCCACCGCCGCAGTCGCCTGGTTGTTACAGTATATCGTATCGCCGGTATCTGAGCCCCAACTACTGAAAGATCATACATGAGCTCCCGAAGCCATTCTGCTTCATCTGCTACAGTTTCAAGTGCATAGAATTCAGATTCCATGGAGGAACGAGAGAGTATAGTCTGTTTCTTCGACTTCCATGATATAGCAGCTCCACCCATAGAAAAGACATATCCACCTGTGGATCTCTCGCTTTCTACCTCTGAACACCAGCTAGCATCACTGAAGCCTTCCACTACTGTCGGATACTCGTTGTAGTGCAGTGCATATGTCTAAGTCTTCTTGAGATATCCCATCACCCGCTTTACAGCTTTCCAGTGCTCAATCCCTGGGTTGATTGTGAACCGACTCAGCATTTCTACGGTGAAAGCTATGTCAGGCCTTGTGGCAGTGGTTGCGTATATCAAACTTTCGATAATGCTAGAATACTCCAGCTGCCTGACGCTTTCCCTCGAGTTTGGCTTCAGCTTTTGATCACACCTATATGGCGTATTGATCCCTGGAAGATCCTTATACCCATAGCGTGTGAGCATCTTCTCAATGTAGTGAGATTGTGACAGCGCTACTCCAGTGTCTGTCCGGATGATCTTTATGCCCAAGATGACATCTGCATCCCCCAAGTCCTTCATACTGAACTTGGTTTAAGAGGAACTTCTTTGTCTCCGTGACACAGCCTATATCCGTCCCTAGGATTAGCATGTCGTCTACGTACAGACAAACGATGACTCCTCTTCCATCAGCAAACTTTGTATAACCATACAATGATTTCACCAACTTGCAGACTTTGTCTTCAAGACCTTTGACAATAAATCCATCTGGCTGTTGCATGTAAATCTCTTCGGTCAGCTCCCCATTCAGGAATGTTGTCTTTACATCCATCTGATGTATCACCAACTTATGTATAGCTGCTAGAGCGATTAACATCCCGATGGTGGTCATCCGAGCTACTGGAGCGTACGTGTCAAAGTAGTATATCCCCTGTTTCTGAGAAAATTCCTTGGCTACCAGCCTGGCCTTGAACTTGTCAATAGTTCCATCTGCCTTCATCTTCTTCTTGAAGATCCATTTACATCCGATGGACTTTTCTCTTTCAGGTAGATCTACCAACACCCATGTGTTATTGAAGGTGATAGCGTCAAACTCGTCATTCACTGCCTCCTTCCAGAAGATAGCATTTCTGGTCTTCATCGCCTCATCATAGGTAAGCGGATCTGCTTCCACATGATAGGTGACAAAGTCATCTCCGAAGTCTTTAGGTCTTCTCGCTCGCTTTGCTGACAGCTCTGCGAGTTCTGGTACAAGAGTTGTTTCATCAACAACAGCTTCTTCTTGGACTAATGGCCCATTTGAGATTTCAGTCTCATTTGCACCTATATCTTTTTCCGGAATGTCCGAAAGAACAATGTTTTTGTCTTTTGTAAACTTGTCTTCAAAGTATTCAGCATCGCGAGATTCGATGATATGATTTGACTCAATATCAAGAAATCTCCGAGCATCACTCATCTCGGCATACCCCAAGAAGATTGCCTTCGTAGTCCTTGTCCCCATCTTCTGAATCTTCAGATCTGGGAGCTTCATATACGCCAGACACCCCCACACTCAAATGACATTCAAGTTTGGTCTGACTTTGAACCAGAGTTCATAAGGAGTTACGTCCGAAGTTGCATATGGCACTCTATTCAGAATGAAAGTGGCCGTTAATTCAGCTTCTCCCCAGTAGTATTTTGGAAGACCTGCAGTAAGCAGCATTGAATTCATCATTTCTGTTAATGTTCGGTTCTTCCTCTCTGCTACTCCGTTGGATTGAGGAGAATATGGAGTAGTAGTCTCACATATAATTCCATGTTCTTTGCAGAATGATGCGAAGTCATGAGACCTGTACTCTCCACCTCGATCACTTTTCAACCTCTTGAGTTGTTGTCTAGTCTGCCGTTCAGCTTCGGCCCTGAACTCTCTGAACTTCTCGAAAGCTTCATCTTTAGTCTTGAGCAAGTAGACGAACGCGTATTTTGAGAAGTCGTCGATGAAGGTTATGAAATACTTCATCCCAGACTTCGTAGAGAAATATTTGAAGTCACAGATATCGGAGTGCACCAACTCCAGAAGATCTGTGCTTCGATTGACCCGATGAAAGGGTTTCCTTGTGATCTTCGTCGGAGCACACACTTCACACTTCTCCACCTTACCCCCACATTTGGAGATAAATCCTAGACTGGACATTTTGTTAATTCTTTTACAGTGAACATGTCTTAGCCTATTATGCCACAACTCAAGAGAATAATCAGAAAATACAACTGCATTAATGTCAGTAAACTGGTTGACAAGCTGAATTTTAAACATTCCTTCGGTTTGATAAGCCTTTCCGAAGTATGTTTCCTTCTTGGACATCACCATCTGACCAGCATTGATGTCCATCCTCAAGCCTGCGTTGCAGAGCAGGCTCCCAGAGGTCAGGTTCTTGGCAATCACCGGAACATGCTTCACACCTTGAAGCGTCAGAGTGTTTCCAGAAGTGAGTTTCAGCTCCACAGTTCCGATCCCCAGAACTTCAGCTTGGGCCTGGTTCGCCATGACAACCTTCTCAGATATCGGCTGGTACACGACGAACCATTCCTTGCCAGAACAGACATGGCAAGTCGCACCAGTGTCTATCCACCAGTCAGAGTCAACCCCTACAGTTGTGACCTGTGCGATCATAGCAACAATGTTAGAAACCAATAAAACCTTACTAGGCTCACTTTTCTTTGATTGTTTAGGCTTGGATCTGTATTCACTCTTGTAGTGGCCTTTCTTGCCACAATTGAAACAAGTCACGTGGGACTTGGACTTCTGTTGCTTGAATGAAGGACCTTTCACTTTTAGATTAGTGAAGTCCTTCTTCCTGAGATGAGAAGCCACCTGCTTTCCCTTGGGATCTCTCGTCTGTACTAGATTGGCCTTAGCCAACTGTTTGGACAGAGTGTCCATCTTCTGTTGGGAATGCATCTCGTCCTCAACATGGATCTCTTGAAGTAGATCTCCCAAGCTAATGTCTAGCTTCTTTCTGAGCATCCTTGCATAGAAGGTACTCTATCTAGCAGGAAGTTTTGAGACGATCCCTCCAACGACGAACTTGTCGGAAAGGGGCATCTCTTCGTCTTCCAGTTTCTGACGCAGCTTCAGAAATTCCTTCACCTGTGGCAACATGGACTTCTCGTCCTCAAAGAGCAATTTGTGATATTTTTCAACCACAAACATCTTGCTCCTGTTCCTGTCTTCTTCATACAGTTTTTCCACAGACTCCCATAAGTCTCTGGTAAATTCCTTCTTCGAGTAGGATTCTGCCAGGGAATCCTCCATAGCATTCAGGATGAGAAGCCTACAGATGCTATTTTCCCTTCTCTATTTGGCCTGGAGTTTGGTAGCCGCATTGATTGCGGCAGTAGACCCTATGTCTGGAACAGAAGGTTCTTCCTCCAATAGTACATGATCAACGTCTTTGAGTTGAAGAGTTAGATAAACCTTCCTCTTCCAGACTTGATAATGCTCTCCATCGAACTTTTCCAACTTGCAGTAGTCCGATTGGACGAGCGAAGCATTAATGTTTTCCATCTACAAGGATCTTGCTTTGAGACTGTTAGTCCCGGGGCTTGATCAAAGATGAAAAACTGATGCAATCGAGATCTGAGAGTCACACAAAACTTTGTAGTGATCAAACTCAAGATCTACGAAGATACAAAAAACCAAATAGCCAGATTACAATATGAAGGAGGGAAATAGAGAAGAGAAGATCTCTCGTTATTCCTTGTGTCACGACCCGATCCCAACTATCTGGGTCTAGTCGGATCATGTCCAGCCTGCACCGTTGTTGAGACGGCGGCAGTAAGCTGTTCAGTAGCAGGTAACCATACAACAACACTATAATTTTGTCACAACTCAACTTCGGAATAAACTTTATTAAACTGAAATTTAAATACAATGAAATTGTTCTGAAGGAAATACAGAATTTTGAATTAAAATAACAATGCAGAAAATGGAAAGTCTATATATCAGCCTCAGTTCCATCGTCCTCCTGCGGGGACTCTGGTAGCACGACCGGGTACAACTCAGGGTCGTAATAGTTGTTGTAACACAGCTCAGCATCATCCTCTAAAAATATATCTCCAGTCAGGAGGGAGCAAAGTACAATTCATGCTAATTTTAAACAGTTAAATAAGAAATAGAATCATGCAGTTCTAAACAGTTTTAAAACATGTTTGTTACAGTATAAAACAGTGATTTGAGCAGGTAATGACATATGACCGGCTTGGGTTTGTTACAGGAGGGTACAGCTTATCCCCGTGTGTATGAGGGGTAAGCCAATAGTTACAGTAGTTACAGTAGTTTGGATGTGGTCATACTCATTACATTACTCCCCCAGTCCCCAATAGTTACAGTAGTTACAGTACAGTACTCTCGGAGAGAGTTTCGTGTTTGCATCGTGGTTTAGACATGCAGTAAAGCGATTAAATAAATAACTGTAAACTAACATAAACTATACTTGCCTCAATTGGAAATGACTGGAGAGGTAGACGACTTCAAGACGGGGAGTTAGAGTCGTCCTCGAATTCCTATATTCGAGAGATAGACTCAGCTTTCAGGTTAACCAACTTAGCTATGCTAGTTGTAATCTCTATTTGCGTCCTAGTCAATTTTTAGTTATTTAATTAACTAAACACAGAAAAACGCGATTAATTGTGCGTTGATTTAATACGAGGGAAAACGTCGTTTTTAACTTTGAATTCGAAAGATAGCGTCGATGCCAGATTATTTACGAAAACTTGGTAATTTTATAAAATATAATATAAAACTAATTTTCTTGCTTAGTGAGAAATACGTGACTTATTATTTAATAATAAACTGGTAAATTTTAAGATGAGAAAATGATTATTAACTTTATACGAAAAATATCTTTATAATTATTTTAATCGTTAAACAGTAAAAACACGAAAAACCAGAAAACGACAGGAAAACCTAAGCTATTACAGTCACAGACCAGCCAGCTGGGCTTATGCCCATTACAATTTATTTACATAAATTGAAATAAGAATAAACTGCCGTTAGTCCTAACTGAAAATAGAATTTAAATGTAAACAAAAATAAATAATAAAATAATAATGAATCATAAGTCTCAGATAATGGTCCGATCTTCATTTTTGGCTAATTGCCTCAACGTCCGGCAGGCCGGTATCGTTTGCACTTAGCCGGGTCCATTGACCGGTACGGTCGTCACCCAAAAATAAAATGTCGAATAAATTCCGAAAATCATTTTAAATTCATTTTGAAAACAATTCGGGATTTTCGGAAAAATCGGGCAGCATCTCCTCTGTTTTTGGTCAACCCAAAAACTGGGAAATTGGCGCCGATTATTCCTGCAAGTCCCAAACCAGGGAAAAACCCACATTTTATATATAAAACACATCCACAACCATTTCACAGAATAATCGGGACGACCCGAAATAGTTTCGGAAGTCCGATTCCAAATCCAAAAATCACAGAACGTTTCCGAAAATTTCCGGAAACTAAAACATACCAAAAAATTATTCCCGAAAATATTTCGGGAATGCAAAACAACTCACGGGACCTTTCCGAAAGTCCCAGAAAAATACGACGTCGCTAATACCGAATTCCCAAAGGGAACCGGGGACCATTTCATCATCGACAAAAATAGTAAAATAGCGGGACAGGGGGGTTATACCTCGGGTTGCTCGGCTAGAGCTCTCAGATGTAAAAATAGGAAGAATAGAAGTAGTCCAGCACAGCGACGTTCCGAAATAGCTGGAACCAGCGTCGTCGTCGACGCAACGTCGATGAACTCCAAAAATAGGGTACGGCAGAACAACCAGGAAGACTCGCCCAAAAGGCAGCGAGTTCGGCCAGCGAACTCGGGAACGCTGACGACAGAAAACAGTGGCTAGGGCACGCTGGCTCGAAGGGGGTTCGCCGGAGTAGGCGCGAGGGGGAAACAGCGCTGGTCGGGAGAAAAACGCGGAGAGGCGCGCTGGCTCGAAGGGGGTTCGCCGGAGTAGGCGCGAGGGGGCGCGGACGGGTGGCGCGGTGGTCGTCAGAACCGCGCGGCCAGGGGGCGGCGCGAGGGGAGCTCGGGGCGCACGCGGAGAGTCGCGTTCGCCGGTGAGACGGTCGGCCGGGGCGCGTGGGTGATCTCGGGGCGCACGCGGAGGCGGTGGCCGTGGAGTGGCACGGCCGAGAACGGAAGGTCGACGAGAAGTTTGGGGAAGGAAATGGGTTTGGGGTTAGGTGGAGGAGAGTTGGGTGAAGAGGGTTTCTCCAACAGTGGAGTTTAGGGGAGAAGGTTGGTGAGTTGAGTATGAGAGAACAGAGAGTACGAGAGAGAGATATGAGAGTGAGAGTTCTGTTATCTGTTAACAGAGAAGTTTTGTGAATAAAGTGGGAAAAAAGAGATTAATAAAAAGGTGGTGCTGTGTGCTCGTGGAAGAGAGGGAAGTGGGGAGAGAGATCCGGGAGTTAGAATAGGAAGTGTTGAATAGATCGTGTGGGTGAGAAGTTGCTGGTCCTACGGGACCAGCTAGTGTTATATATATATATATATATATATATATATATATATATATATATATATATATATATATATATATATATATATATTTTAAAAGCAATTAATTAACCAAGTCAAAATCAGAATTGAAAGAAAGGGGTTGGGTTTGGGCTCAGGCCTCGGTCTGGATTCGGACTCGGGTCTGGGTCCGAAATTCAAAAGTCCAAGTTGTAATTTATTTTCGAAATTCTTTTCCACTCAAAAATATTTAATAATCATATTAATAATAATTTTAAAAAATGCTAATAATAATACTACTAAACTCTATTTAATAATTAAATACGAAAATAATGGGTTTCACAATCTTCCCTCCTTAGAAAATTTTGTCCTCGAAATTAAAGTAAGGTTAGAAAAGACAAACAGGTACGGGTACTGCGCCCGTAACTCAGGTCCAACCATAAGAATTTTCAAGGCAGTCGTGGATGAGACGGTTTAGGGACAAGTTTCTTTTATGATATTATCCACGCAAAAAAAATACAGAAGCGAACCAAAGTACACGAGGTTGATAAGACCATCATGCACCGGTCCTGATTAGACAATTGATTAGTGGGTGCACCCAATAAAATATCGTCATGATCAAGCTTGATTAAGGAGATAGCTTGTAAAACTAGGCTAACTTAGCAGCATCTGTCAAGTTTAGAACGGAAAAAAAAAGAAAGGATAAGGAATAGGAGTTTAAGTGATGGCTCAAATTCTGATTTTTTTCTCATCTCTGACTAGGCTTGCAACTGGTTTCTCTGGCACTGAAAGGTTGAGTCCAATCTTCAGCTCTGAATTATTCAAAACGTGACTCGGATCCTAAATGTAGCGTCTGAGCTGTGACGTAGAAGATGTTGCACACTCTCAAGATTAGCTGGTAGAGCTAACTGGTATGCTACTTCCAACTCGTCTTAAACTTCAAATGGCCTGATATACCTGGCCTCAATTTCCAGCTCCGTCAAAACTGATTGTTCCTCTGGTAGGAGAAAACTTCACCAAAAGCAATTTGGTCTTCCCAAGACCTACCAAATTCCAAGACGCAAAATCTCAATACATATTCAAGCGTCTGGATTGACCTCTCTGCTTGCTCGTCCCGCGGTACTCCATGAATCCGGTAGATATGCCTCTCGTGCAATGCTGCCAACTTCTTAGTGGATAAACCAACTTTGAAGAGAATAAAGTGTGCTGACTTAGTCAGTCGATTTACTATAATCCGATTGGTGCCCTTCCCTCCTTGGGAACATGGCAATCCTTATTCAAAGTTCATTGTTATATGCTTCCACTTCTACTCCGAATTGTCCAGCGGCTCCAACAAACTTGTTGTTCTCTTGCTAAATTCCTCTTGTTGACAAATTCACATCTAATCCCATACCTGGAATTGTCCTTCTTTATTCCATAACACCAATCAATGGAGGCATATTCCGATACATCTTATTATCTCCTGAATATATGGAATACTGCGACTGGTGCATTTCTTTTATCAACTCGTTCCTCCGTTTGTCAGCCAATACGTAAAGTCTTGTACCATTCTTCAGAGTTCCACTGCTGATCAATTTAGAAACCCTCAAGTGTTCCTGCCAACACTTGATCTCTAAGCCTGCAAAGTGCCTCGTTTTGAAACTACGATCTCTTGATTTTGTCCCTCAGCCTCGAACTTCATCAATACTGAATCAGCATCCAGCTCCGTCCTTCTATCTCCAGGTAGTATAACCTCCAGTCCAAACTTCTCGATGTCTTCTAGCAGGTGCTAGTCCTTGGCTAAGAACTTCGCCATCAGTATCGACCAAGTGCATCAGCGACCATATTAGCCTTACCTGAATGGTACTGCAGGTTGATGTCGAAATCCTTCATCTGCTTCAGCCATCTTCTCAGTCTAACATTCAGCCCTTTCTGAGTGAAGATATATTTCAGACTTTTGTAGTCCGTATATATTTTTACTCCCTTTCCATAGAAATCATGCTTCCATAGATCCAAGTAAAGATAATTGCAGCAAATTTCAAATTAGGTGTGGGATAATTCTTCTCATGAGTCTGTAGTTGCCTATATGTGTAAGCAATTACTTTCCCATGTTGTTGAAGAACGCAGCCCAGTCCTTTTCCAGAGGCATTACTATAAATTGAGAACCCACCGGTTCCTGCGGGTAGCACAAGGATTGGTGTGGTGGTAAGTCTCTTCTTCAGCTCCTCAATGCCGCCTGGCAATCTTTCGTTCAGATGAACTCTTCATTCTTCCAAGTGAGCTTCGTCATCGGCTCAGCAATCTTGGCAAAATCTTTCACGAACTTCTGATAGTAGCCGGCCAAGTTTAAGAAACTTTCGAATTGAACTTGGGGTATACCACTCTTCAACAGCAGCTATCTTCCATCGAAATTTCTTCTCTTGACAACATGGCCAAAAGTCCACCTTGTCAAAGAAAATCCACGTTCAGATAACTTACTATAAAACTTCTTTTTCTTCAAAGTTTTCCAGAACTTTCTTCAGATGTTCTTCATGCTCTTCTTCAGTCTTCAAATATCAGAATGTTATCTATGGAGAAGATAAACTGATTCAAATACTCATGGAAAAACTCTGTTCATGAGATTCATGAACACAGCAGGAGCATTTGTCAGTCCAACATCATGACCAAAAACTACCCATACTTGGTGTTTGAACGCCGTCTTGGAAATGTCCTTCTTCCTGACTTTGATTTGATGGTAGTCAGATCTTAAGTCAAGCCTCGAAACACCCTAACTCCATACAAACAAATCAAACAGATCCTCGATCCGGGCAGAGAGCACTTATTCTTTAGTGTCTGGTAATCGATGCACATCCGTTGTTCCATCCTTCTTGGGCACATCAAGATAGGTGTTCCCTAAGGTGAAGTTCCACCCTGAACAAATCCTAGAGTCTTTATTGATCTGATCCTTCATCCTCTTGGCCACCTTCGGGTTGGCTCTGTAATATCCTTTAGAATTTGGGTAAGAGCCGGAGACTAGGTCAGGGGTGAATCCTATGTCTAGATCTGGGATAATCCGGGAAGACTATCAGGGAAAACATCTGCCATAAAGGTGTAACTAAGAATTTCTATTCATGTGGAGAATTACAGCAAAAACTCTTATGATTGATCTAAGGACATCCTGTTACAACTTCCAAAAATAGATAATGCTATTCAGCAGTTTTAGGTACTATTCTTCATGGTTCTGGCTCTTGCATGAGTAGTCTCCAACTGCTTCATCTTCTATGAACCTCGAGTATGCATCATGCCTTATTGTAAGGGGCAGGGTCTGCTGGATAGGAAGAGGGTCCCTAGGTTGTGGCCTAACAGGTATTGCTGGGATATGAGCTCCGGTTTGATGGAAAGATAAGGGGCAGTCTTTTACCCGATGTTCAGCAGATCCACATGCCAAACATTGTCCCAATCTCTTGCGGCAACTAACGGCCAGATGACCAGGCCTCTTGCAGTAGTTACAAGCCCAAAACTGCCAGAAAGTAGAGTACTTGATGGGACCCAAATATCTTCTAGATTCAGGGGTATCCTTCCTAGGACAAGGTTCTGCTCCAACTTGGCTACATTATTGATGTTCTTCATGTCTTCTCTCGTGATATTCATCTGTTCCTGCTGGGCTTCATCTTGAGCTTTATGGAACTCCAGGATTTCTTGAAATAGGGCAACCATTTGGAAGGTGTTTGCTGGTACTGGTGGAGCAACAAAAATGGATACTCCACCAAGGAAATGCAACTTAGTTGAGATGAGGTAGGAATCGCCAGTGTAGTAAAAACTTCACTGGATGCATTATGAGGACGGTCAAACAGCCGCGAAGGAAAAGACCCTGGGCTTGGTTGAGGAGATGGGGTATGATCCGGAGATGACACCTCATCGCCAACAGGATTTGGTCTTGTCAATGGTCATTCTTTGGAAGGTTTAGGATGCACACATAAGCAAGGTAGCCTACTGGTCTATAATCAAACAAAAATATTTATTTATATATAAATTGGACCTATGTTGTGACAAATCAATGTTCTAGTGTTCTAATTGTTTCTAGGTATGTTTTCCTAAGTTGTCGTTGACCTGCATGGGCCACCACTAAAAACATGTCACGACCCGATTCCAACTATCTGGGTCTAGTCGGATCATGCCCAGCCTGCACCGTTGTTGAGACGGCGGCAGTAAGCTGTTCAGTAGCAGGTAACCATACAACAACACTATAATTTTGTCACAACTCAACTTCGGAATAAACTTTATTAAACTGAAATTTAAATACAATGAAATTGTTCTGAAGGAAATACAGAATTTTGAATTAAAATAACAATGCAGAAAATAGAAAGTCTATCTATCAGCCTCAGTTCTATCGTCCTCCTGCGGGGACTCTGGTAGCACGACCGGGTACAACTCAGGGTCGTAATAGTTGTTGTAACACAGCTCAGCATCATCCTCTAAAAATATATCACCAGTCAGGAGGGAGCAAAGTACAATTCATGCTAATTTTAAACAGTTAAATAAGAAATAGAATCATGCAGTTCTAAACAGTTTTAAAACATGTTTGTTACAGTATAAAACAGTGATTTGAGCAGGTAATGACATATGACCGGCTTGGGTTTGTTACAGGAGGGTACAGCTTATCCCCGTGTGTATGAGGGGTAAGCCAATAGTTACAGTAGTTACAGTAGTTTGGATGTGGTCATACTCATTACACTACTCCCCCAGTCCCCAATAGTTACAGTAGTTACAGTACAGTACTCTCGGAGAGAGTTTCGTGTTTGCATCGTGGTTTAGACATGCAGTAAAGCGATTAAATAAATAACTGTAAACTAACATAAACTATACTTGCCTCAATTGGAAATGACTGGAGAGGTAGACGACTTCAAGACGGGGAGTTAGAGTCGTCCTCGAATTCCTACATTCGAGAGATAGACTCAGCTTTCAGGTTAACCAACTTAGCTATGCTAGTTGTAATCTCTATTTGCGTCCTAGTCCATTTTTAGTTATTTAATTAACTAAACACAGAAAAACGCGATTAATTGTGCGTTGATTTAATACGAGGGAAAACGTCGTTTTTAACTTTGAATTCGAAAGATAGCGTCGATGCCAGATTATTTACAAAAACTTGGTAATTTTATAAAATATAATATAAAACTAATTTTCTTGTTTAGTGAGAAATACGTGACTTATTATTTAATAATAAACTGGTAAATTTTAAGATGAGAAAATGATTATTAACTTTATATGAAAAATATCTTTATAATTATTTTAATCGTTAAACAGTAAAAACACGAAAAACCAGAAAACGACAGGAAAACATAAACTATTACAGTCACAGACCAGCCAGCTGGGCTTATGCCCATTACAATTTATTTACATAAATTGAAATAAGAATAAACTGCCGTTAGTCCTAACTGAAAATAGAATTTAAATGTAAATAAAAATAAATAATAAAATAATAATGAATCATAAGTCTCAGATATTGGTCCGATCCTCATTTTTGGCTAATTGCCTCAACGTCCGGCGGGCCGGTATCGTTTGCACTTAGCCGGGTCCATTGACCGGTACGGTCGGCACCCAAAAATAAAATGTCGAATAAATTCCGAAAATCATTTTAAATTCATTTTGAAAACAATTCGAGATTTTCGGAAAAATCGGGCAGCATCTCCTCTGTTTTTGGTCAACCCAAAAACTGGGAAATTGGCGCCGATTATTCCTGCAAGTCCCAAACCAGAGAAAAACCCACATTTTATATATAAAACACATCCACAGCCATTTCACAGAATAATCGGGACGACCCGAAATAGTTTCGGAAGTCCGATTCCAAATCCACAAATCACAGAACGTTTCCGAAAATTTTCGAAAACTAAAACATACCAAAAAATTATTCTCAAAAATATTTCGGGAATGCAAAACAACTCACGGGACCTTTCCGAAAGTCTCGGAAAAATACGACGTCGCTAATACCGAATTTCCAAAGGGAACCGGGGACCATTTCATCATCGACAAAAATAGTAAAATAGCAGGACAGGGGGGTTATACCTCGGGTTGCTCGGCTAGAGCTCTCAGATGTAAAAATAGGAAGAATAGAAGTAGTCCAGCACAGCGACGTTCCGAAATAGCTGGAACCAGCGTCGTCGTCGACGCAACGTCGATGAACTCCAAAAATAGGGTACGGCAGAACAACCAGGAAGACTCGCCCAAAAGGCAGCGAGTTCGGCCAGCGAACTCGGGAACGCTGACGACAGAAAACAGCGGCTAGGGCACGCTGGCTCGAAGGGGGTTCGCCGGAGTAGGCGCGAGGGGGAAACAGCGCTGGTCGGAGGAAAACGCGGAGAGGCGCGCTGTCTCGAAGGGGGTTCGCCGGAGTAGGTGCGAGGGGGCGCGGACGGGTGGCGCGGTGGTCGTCAGAACCGCGCGGCCAGGAGGCGGCGCGAGGGGAGCTCGGGGCGCACGCGGAGAGTTGCGTTCGCCGGTGAGACGGTCGGCCGGGGCGCGTGGGTGAGCTCGGGGCGCACGCGGAGGCGGTGGCCGTGGAGTGGCGCGGCCGAGAACGGAAGGTCGACGAGAAGTTTGGGGAAGGAAATGGGTTTGGGGTTAGGTGGAGGAGAGTTGGGTGAAGAGGGTTTCTCCAACAGTGGAGTTTAGGGGGGAAGGTTGGTGAGTTGAGTATGAGAGAACAGAGAGTACGAGAGAGAGATATGAGAGTGAGAGTTCTGTTCTCTGTTAACAGAGAAGTTTTGTGAATGAAGTGGGAAAAAAGAGATTAATAAAAAGGTGGTGCTATGTGCTCGTAGAAGAGAGGGAAGTGGGGAGAGGGATCCGGGAGTTAGAATATGAAGTGTTGAATAGATCGTGTGGGTGAGAAGTTGCTGGTCCTACGGGACCAGCTAGTGTTATATATATATATTTTTTAAAAGCAATTAATTAACCAAGTCAAAATCAGAATTGAAAGAAAGGGGTTGGGTTTGGGCTCAGGCCTGGGTCTGGGTTCGGACTCGGGTCTGGATCCGAAATTCAAAAGTCCAAGTTGTAATTTATTTTCGAAATTCTTTTCCACTCAAAAATATTTAATAATCATATTAATAATAATTTTAGAAAATGCTAATAATAATACTACTAAACTCTATTTAATAATTAAATACGAAAATAATGGGTTTCACACTTGCAAACGTGTTGTAATTGGGACAGAACGAGTTACAATAATCTAGAGAAAGATGAGATGAAGAAAAGTTGCTGGGTGTCAAAATACCGTTGCTCAAAGCAAGATTCACCCCACACGAATTACTTTCAGGAACCAGCAAGTTGAAGAACTTGTGGAACGCTCGAAGTCACCTCTGTTCTGACTCCTCTGATGGACTTGCAATGGCGGCAGCAGCTCCCTCTCTCTCTCTCTCCCTCTCTCTCTCTCTCTCTCTCTCTTCTGACTTATAAATTTTGTTGTACTCACAAAGGAGGCCAGAAGAGAGTATATATTGAGAGAGGGTGGAAACCCTAGCCGTCTCTTCAGTTATGGAAAGATTGAATCAAATCCCACAAAGATACTTAATTCAAATCCCACAAAGATGGAAATAAAATTAATTTAAATCCCACAAATATGAAAACAAAATTAATTCAAATTCCACAAAGATGGAAACAAAATTAATTCAAATCCCACAAAGATGGAAACAAAATTAATTCAAATTCCACAAAGATGGAAACGAAATTAATTCAAATTCCATAAAAAGTGGATCTGAATTAATCGCATTGAATCAGTCTTTCCACAACTGACTTGTAGCCTGCACAGTCAGCGGAGCCCTCCATACGGCAGCAACAGCAGTAGCCTGGCCGCATGGACCGCATATGAGCCGCATAAGACCGCATGACGTGCTAAGTGCAAAGTGTGCCAACAAAATGCCACATTACGCCTCATGAGCCCATGAGCCTGAGTCCGAGTCGCTAAGGCCCTTTGGGGCTTAGATCTAAATGGAATTAATCCAAGAGAATGACAAAAGCATTAATGCTTAATCCTTAGAGCCTTATTCTTACCTCCTAGTAAAATCACCCACATGGTTCTCTCCTTAGGGTCACTGTAACACCCAATTTTCCAGATGAGGGTAATTTTGAAATTTTGAAATTATTATTATTATTTATTGATATTTATTTCACATTATGATTTTTGGTGATTTTTAATCATTTTTAAATTATTTAAAAACTGTTTTAAGTCATGACTTGTGATTTTGATGTGCTGCTAGTGAAATCCTAGACACTGTATGACCTAGAGCCTAACCACGTGATTAGGGATATTTAATTATCATTTTTAGCCTAGGGGTAATTTGGTCATTTTGACTTATTTGAATTATTTGATTATTTAATTGAATTGGTGAATTCTAGTTTGACTTTGACTTGTTGAGACCTAGTGGACTAGCCTAGAACCTAACCCTAGCTATGGTAACCCTAGTCTAACTTTAGTTAACCCATTTTAGTCACTAGAAGTTAGTTTTAGAATGAGAGGATTAAGTTTAAAGTAAACTAGTCATGACTTACGGTTTAATGCAATGACTTACGATTTCATGACTTAATGACTTGTGACTTAATCCCATAGCCCAAATAACTACCCCCTAACCCTAGACATCAGCCCATGGCCTGCCACTTAGGGCTTACCCCTTCCCTATAAGTATTCTCCCAATTAGTTCTTGCCTCTTTTGTATTGAAGGAGCACTTAGAGAATGAAAGGTTTGTTAATTCTTCCCCATTCCATAAAATCTTCATTTTAAATCCTTTTCTACTCTAGTTTCTTGCATTAGAGCCTAATACCCTCCTATTTTCTGATTGTGGAGTTTAATCCCAGCTTTGGAACAATTTGGGAGCATTTGGCTAGCAAGGAGGAATCCCCCATTTAGAGCTTTTTCATGCTTTTGCACCTATAGGTAAAACTCCACAAATTGATCTAAATTTCTGTATAATTTGCATTTAGGGTAAGATCTAGGAGTCCCCTAGTTGTCCCTACAGTTTGGGTCAATTTTGTGTCCGTTTGGTGTCCGTATCGGACACGTGTCATAGAGTGCGTATAGGTGTTTGATTAAATGTCACTTAGGAATTTATTTTCAATTTTTGTAAATCTAATTACATGAATTTGTAGATCTAAATATGTACATTAATTTTTGTGAAGAGTGTTTTGTGTTTTGGTGTCAATTTTGTGTCGGATTTGGTGTTGGACACGCGCGCACGAGGACACGTGCACTGTCCTGCTGTACGGGCTCAATTTCTCCCTGTATCGGACATATGGACATGCCACTTTTGGCGAGGATGATGGGGCATAGACTGACATCATTCTTCCAAAAGATGGGACCATATGGTGTAGTGTGCGAGGAGTTCTCCTCCTCGCACTGGTCGCACTGGCCGCGCGCGCGGGCTGTGCACGCGAGCATTTTGGCCAGTAACACGCACATTTAAATTGGACACGGGGACACGGGGATGCGGTGAAGGGTGACACGATTGTAGCCCTATGTGGGGCGAACACGTGGGCACGAGCACGAGTCGTGTCGTGTCCTGTGTCGCACGCGGGACACGCGTGCATACGTGCACGATGCAGCGCGCTGTCCTGTGCGTCTGTGAGTGTTTGAGTGGTTTGGACACGCTCGTGTCCACTTGGTGGGACACGAACGAGTGTCACGACACGTGCACATGTTTATTATGATTTACCAACCCTCACCTGGGTGTATTAACATGTTTTGGTGGTTCGAATTTCAAATTTCCATTTTGACTGATACGTAGTTTATTGCTTCAAATTTCTGAACTTTAATTCCAGTTTCAAACTAATTTCTTGATGTTAATTGTCATATTAAACTCTTACACATATGTATTAGCCACAGCTAGATAGGTTTGGCATGATAGAATAGGTTTCGTGATCAAGTAATGGAATTTTGAATGTGGTTTGGGGCTGTTCTAAAGTCGACTGATACACAGTCCTGGAAACTTGAATTCTAATTTTTAATTCCTGTTCTTAACTGATTTGAATGTTAATGGCCATGATTAATCACCTATACATGTGTATTACATTACTAAAAACCTGATTATTGATTTGTGGTAAGTTTTTGGATTTCGAAATGGATTTGGATGGTTGAGTCGTCATTGAACTGTCAATTTCCTGAGATACTTCACTGAAACATTACTGATTTTTCAAGTGATTTAAAAACCAATTTCAATGATTAATTTACATGTTTTTCTTTTACATATGTGTATAACTGAATATGTATTGGGATGTAGGGTTTGTGTTTGGTGTTGGGAATTGAGATTCAAATTGTGTTTGGGTTAGATTATAGGGACTGTCATTCGAAATTCCTGAGAACCACTTACTGAGTTTTGTTACACCCATTACTTGATTGGTTTTCTGTCATCTATACCCCCTACACACATTGTCTCCTGTCACATGTGACACTCTACAAATTCTGAGAATTCCGGGGAACTGAAATCTAAGTGTGATGCATATTGTCACACACACTCTATTGCTTCCCTAACACACACCCTGACACACAACAGTTCCTATTCTATGGACACACCCTATCACATTGCAATTCCTGAGATTCACTCACTTTCACTGTCACTCTAATCCACATTACACTGTTTTAGTCACACTCTAACTGTCATTTGACACTCTAAATAGCCTGAGCTCACACTCAACTGAGAACCTATGAGGTTCCCTACATTACACACATTCACTATTTTTCTGAAATCCTGAGAACATAGCCCTGTACACCCTCATTTGACACTGTTTTCTAGAATTACACATACACACACCATTAGACACTACACACACATGTGTATATTACCACACAACACACCCTACCTACTATTCACTGTCATGGACTGTCATTGCTAAAAACTGAAATCCCTGAGACTTAATCTCAGTTTTCCTGAGAAATTTAGGAATGTTCATGTATATTTTTCAGTCCTCATATCACTCACATAACACACATTGTTTTCCCTGTCACATGCCCATTCACCCACACATTGTTTCACACACTCAATGTTCCAATCACACACACACACATGGTTACCCCCTTCACTATGACACTAAGCTATTTCCTATTGAATACATGTGACACTCTTCATTAACCTATTGATGTACCTAACCTAAGCTCATCCCTATAACACACACACATAACTCCTCACATGTACACACCCTAAACCTAAGATACGCCCTATTGTTATCCCATTGACACCTATTAACTATAGCTATATATATATACATAGACACACATGCCGTTACCTCTCTCTCTCTCTATATATCACTCTATGTATGTATATGTATTTATATACTTGATAATAATGTGGTGAATATGTGTGATATTATATTAATGTAATATATATACAATATATGTGATATAGCTATATGGCCTATAGCCTATACAGGGCACATAGCCTATGGGGTGTATCCCTATGTGATACAGCCTATGTATATAGCTTAAATGCCCAGTGAATGTGTGTGGTTGGCTTGTATAGACTAGTTTGGCTTGTACTTATGCTAGATTGCTAGTATAGGCTTGGGGTTAGGCCTAGTGAGACTTGGCGGACTAGGATTGACCAAGTTTGACTAGAGTGTTGACCATGGTTGACCAGGAGTTGACTTTGACCTAAATTGACCTATAAATCATGTAGACTGCATCGTAGACTTTATTTACCTTACTTTAAAAAAACATATTATAACCTATATTGCTCTGTTTAGGACATTGTGACTCCGGTGCAGACATCTGATATTACACTACTCTTTTCAGAGTAGCAGGCGAGTACATTTCTGATAGTTCTCTCATTTATTTGTCAATTACTGTACTTCAGTTCTAGTTAGTTGTATGTGATTCTCTGTTACCATACGTATGGATATTTCTGGATTCATGTATGCGACACACATACCATATTGTCTGGCCTCTATTACTGGTATTATCATGTTTGGCTTCTATTACTGGAATCACCTACTGGAATCATCCTGGAATTACTTGCTGGTATCATTATATTTGGCTGGACTCATCTCGATTCTCGTGTCGTATTCTGGAATCACTTGTACTTGCTGGGAGGGGAAATACTTGAGTAAGACATGTAGACATATCCCAATCTGGAATCTCCCAACTGGAATCTACTGGAATCTACTGGAATGATAGCCATCTCACACCCGGCCAGGTGTGTGATGTGCCGTATTACCTACAGTCGTTTACATGTCGATATCGGTATTTTAAAACACACTGTTAGAGTATAGGCTGGACTCACCCTGGAATCATTGATCACTATGACTGGAATCGTCTCGTACTGGATTCATCTTGTAGTAGATTCGTCTTGTACTGGACTTACATTGGAGTTACTCTTGTCTACATTTACTATCTGGACTTATATCATGTTACCTTGGTTCAGCTAGTTTCTATTTACAGTCCATATTGCCATGATTCTTCTCTTGTTTAGTTACCTTACTTTTTTTGTACTTTACATGTCTTTCTATACCATTACCTGAATATAAACTGCCATGTTCATCAATATAACTGTCAATAACTGCTTCATAGTTCTCTGTCATTTACTTGGGTTTTCTAGATGAGATTGTGCTCGTTCCTGTCCTGACTGGACCTGTTGAAATTTTACAGATGATTGCCCTGAGGATACTTGCCCTACTTATTATGGACCAGGAGACGGCTTAGCTTCCTTTGGCCCCAACACTCAGGAGTGATCGGAAGATTAGCTAGTGACTTGGTTTAGTTTTCATGTTTTAGAACTTGAATTGTAAGCAAGTTGAGACATGTTGTTTAAGATTGTTAGAGATTATATTATTTAGTAGTTGGTTTTATTGTTGTTTTCAGTCTTAGTTATAATCTTCTGTATTATCATATCGTGTTTAGACTGTGATGAAGATTACATTATATCTATACTTGTCCTCTGTTCGGAGTTGAGATTTTGACAAGTACATTATATAATTGCATGAGTTGCTGGTTAGATAGTGACCTAGAACAACGTTCTACCGCCGACACTGCAGCGTAGGCTGGACGTTGTTACGCACTCGTACCCTCACAGTGGGTGCGGGTCGTGACACGTTTTTAGTGGTGGCCCATGCAGGTCGAGAGTCGCATTAGTACGATGTCGTGGTAGTGGAACGATTAGTTGTACTGCTGCGCGCCTGCGATAGGAACTCAGAAATAGGCTTAGTTGAGAGAGTACTCAATCACAGTTAGGACTACTTGAGAAGATTCCTGGGATGACCCTTGAGAATCTCATTATAAACTATCTCGAAATTCGATTCTGACAGTATCTGTCTATCTTCCTTGATTAATCGTTGAATTTGATTCTTAGTATTCACTATTGACTTGATTTTCTACCAAGATAACATTATGGGCTAGTTTGCCTCAGTCATAGAATCTAGAGTCTTCTACAGCCATATTAGCTAGTTGGCGATAAGATAGAGTCTGATTTTGGATGTATTTCTCGGGTGTAGGAATTTAAAGTTTTCGCAGCCAAGCTAGCGACAATACGAAAATTTTAAATACCATGATTCTAGAGGTATGTATATTAGTTGTGGACTCTATGCATTATCACAGCCATACTTACTGGTGTGATGAGGATTTTGGTAACATGGTTCTGAATAGACGGGTATGATTATCAGATTGCAGAATAGATACCATATAGATGGTGCCCTAGAGTAATTGAGTGGAATATCAGGGTGGATATTACTTGAGTGTCAAGAATTAGATAGAGGGAGCTAGGCCACCTGTAGCGCAGCACCGTGCCCCGCACCAACAGAGGGATACACCCCAGAGGGGCAGGGCTTTTGTGCTGGCAGTCGAGTAGACCTACGCTACGGGTGACGGGTTAGCAGGTTTGTCTTTCCTGTTCTTCTTCCCATCTTGTTGTGTGATTCCATTAGTAGCTGTCAGAATATTTTATGCTGTGATAGATAGTATAGTGACCCTGATCAAGACCGTGATATCACGACCAGTAGGATTGTGTAGCATGTTAACTATCGACCTTGATTGTTGGGGTTTGACCTAGTAGGAGTACGATCATCTTAATTTCGAGGACAAAATTTTTCTAAGGGGGGTAGGATTGTAACACCCAATTTTCCAGATGAGGGTAATTTTGAAATTTTGTAATTATTATTATTATTTATTGATATTTATTTCATATTATGATTTTTGGTGATTTTTAATCGTTTTTAAATTATTTAAAAACTGTTTTAAGTCATGACTTGTGATTTTGATGTGCTGCTAGTGAAACCCTAGAGACTGCATGACCTAGAGCCTAACCATGTGATTAGAGATATTTAATTATCATTTTTAGCTTAGAGGTAATTTGGTCATTTTGACTTATTTGAATTATTTGATTATTTAATTGAATTGGTGAATTCTAGTTTGACTTTGACTTGTTGAGACCTAGTGGACTAGCCTAGAACCTAACCCTAGCTATGGTAACCCTAGTCTAACTTGAGTTAACCCATTTTAGTCATTAGAAGTTAGTTTTAGAATGAGAGGATTAAGTTTAGAGTAAACTAGTCATGACTTACGGTTTAATGCAATGACTTACGATTTCATGACTTAATGACTTGTGACTTAAGCCCATAGCCCAAATAACTAAACCCTAACCCTAGAAATCAGCCCATGGCCAGCCACTTAGGGCTTCCCCCTTCCCTATAAGTATTCTCCCAATTAGTTATTGCCTCTTTTGTATTGAAGGAGCACTTAGAGAAGGAAAGGTTTGTTAATTCTTCCCCATTCCATAAAATCTTCATTTTAAATCCTTTTCTACTCTAGTTTCTTGCATTAGAGCCTAATACCTTCCTATTTTCTGATTGTGAAGTTTAATCCCAGCTTTGGGACAATTTGGGAGCATTTGGCTAGCAAGGAGGAATCCCCCATTTGGAGCTTTTTCATGCTTTTGCACCTATAGGTAAAACTCCACAAATTGATCTAAATTTTTGTTTTCTTTGCATTTAGGGATAGATCTAGGAGTCCCCTAGCTGTCCCTGAAGTTTGGGTCAATTTCGTGTCCGTTTGATGTCCGTATCGGACACGTGTCATAGAGTGCGTATAGATGTTTGATTAAATGTCACTTAGGAATTTATTTTTGATTTTTGTAAATCTAATTACATGAATTTGTAGATATAAATATGTACATTAATTTTTGTGAAGAGTGTTTTGTGTTTTGGTGTCAATTTTGTGTCGGATTTGGTGTTGGACACGCGCGTACGAGGACACGTGCACTGTCCTGCAGTACGGGCTCAATTTCTCCCTGTATCGGACACGTGGACACGCCACTTTTGGCGAGGATGATGGGGCATAGACTGACATCATTCTCCCAAAAGATGGGACCATATGGTGCAGTATGCGAGGAGTTCTCCTCCTCGCACTGGTCACACTGGTCGCGCGCACGGGCTGTGCACGCAAGCATTTTGGCCACTGACACGCACATTTAAATTAGACACAGGGACACGGGGATACGGTGCAGGGTGACACGATTATAGCCCTATGTGAGGCGAACACGTGGGCACGAGCACGAGTCGTGTCGTGCCCTGTGTCGTACGCGGGACACGCGTACATGCGTGCACGATGCAGCGCACTGTCCTATGCGTCTGTGAGTGTTTGAGTGGTTTGGACATGCTCGTGTCCACTTGGTGGGATACGAACGAGTGTCACGACACGTGCACATGTTTGTTATGATTTACCAACCCTCACCTCAGTGTATTAACATATTTTGGTGGTTCGAATTTCAAATTTCCATTTTGACTGATACGTAGTTTACTGCTTTAAATTTCTGAACTTTAATTCCAGTTTTAAACTGATTTCTTGATATTAATTGTCATATTAAACTCTTACACATATGCATTAGCCATAGCTAGATAGGTTTGGCATGATAGAATAGGTTTCGTGATCAAGTAATGGAATTTTGAATGTGGTTTGGGGCTGTTCTAAAGTCGACTGATACACAGTCCTGGAAACTTGAATTCTGATTTTTAATTCCTGTTCTTAACTGATTTGAATGTTAATGGCCATGATTAATCACCTATACATGTGTATTACATTACTGAAAACCTGATTATTGATTTGTGGCAAGTTTTTGGATTTCAAAATGGATTTGGATGGTTGAACCGTCATTGAACTGTCAATTTCCTGAGATACTTCACCGAAACATTCCTGATTTTTCAAGTGATTTAAAAACCAATTTCAATGATTAATTTACATGTTTTTCTTTTACATATGTTTATAACTGAATATGTATTGGGATGTGGGGTTTGTGTTTGGTGTTGGGGATTGAGATTCAAATTGTGTTTGGGTTGGATTATAGGGACTGTCATTCGAAATTCCTGAGAACCACTTACTGAGTTTTGTTACACCCATTACTTGATTGGTTTCCTGTCATCTATACCCCCACACACATTTTCTCCTGTCACATGTGACACTCTATAAATTCTGAGAATTCCTGGGAACTGAAATCTGAGTGTGATGCATATTGTCACACACACTCTATTGCTTCCCTAACACACACCCTGACACACAACAGTTCCTATTCTATGGACACACCCTATCACATTGCAATTCCTGAGATTCACTCACTTTTACTGTCACTCTAATCCATATTACACTGTTTTAGTCACACTCTAACTGTCATTTGACACTCTAAATAGCCTGAGCTCACACTCAACTGAGAACCTATATATGAGGTTCCCTACATTACACACTGTTGGCCCAATGATTACGTTGTGTTTTTGAATATGGCTAATCAGTTAAGTTTAACATAATGATGTCACTAATATTCATATACTCACTATCATGTTGCTACTTAAACTTAGCATTGTCCTAATTGTCCTATATTATACTGCTATGCTTGTATCGTACTGCAACATATTTTGTTGGCCTAACATGCTATCATGTTCTTACTTAAACTTAGCAATGTCCTAATTGTCCTAT
Organism: Iris pallida; assembly: GCA_029216955.1. Taxonomy (NCBI): domain Eukaryota; kingdom Viridiplantae; phylum Streptophyta; class Magnoliopsida; order Asparagales; family Iridaceae; genus Iris; species Iris pallida. The sequence continues at coordinate 5,053,707 of JANAVB010040818.1, read as the reverse complement.
ATTGTATTGCTATGCTTGTATCGTACTGCAACATATTTTGCTGGCCTAACATGTATTTGTAGACATGCAGTAAGCATGATCTAACATGATCAAACAGGACATAGGCAATGAAGAATTAATGTTGGACCAAAGACGGCGTCATATAAAGGGATTTCTCCGAACCGCCTAACGACCTATCCGAGACCTCGCATCGGGGGTTCCGCTGCCCGGTCAGCGGACAGGGGTCGAGGGGGCAGCGCCCCCCGTCGGGGGTTCGGGGGCGAAGCCCCCGAAAGGTATTCAGATTTTCAGATCTGTATATCTTTGGACGACTGCTATCAGGGAAAAAGATGTCCCCATGGCTGCTCAAATATCAGAAGAAAGGCATCATCAAAGGGCTCTTGGTTTTTCTATTTGTTCCAAGTCTGTAATCTTCAATTTATTGAGTCTAGGAGAATGTGTACGTTGAGTCGCACTGAGTCATCTCAACCCCTAGACATATCTCTCCAAGCTCTACCATTCAAACAGACCAATTCCTGAACCAAGCCCAAGCTCCACAAAGTCCAAAAGCCCAATGGACCAATTCTGTCTTCTGGAGACAGAGTTCGGGCCGAACTCTGCCTCCACACCGAGTTCGGGCCGAACTCTGTCCCCTGATTTCCAGCACCCTGATTTTTAGGGCCTGCTTGCTACCAGCTGTCCTACGGCCAAAAATTTGAATTATCCATACCGAATTCTGGACGAATTCTGCTTGTCCCGAACCCTATAAATAGGCCTTGGTTTCTCTCATTTGAAATCATCTACTCTTCTATTCTTCTTCTCTTACATAGCCTATATAGTCAAGAGCCTTACTCTTCCAATCTACTAGCCACAAAACTTCCTAAGCCCCAAGGTACTCAAGTGCGATTCAGCTAGAAGTTTTTGTGCAAGAGTTGAAAAGAAAAGTCACTTGGACAATTCCAAGTCGCTTGGAAAATTCCAAGCAAATCGCCACTGCGATCCTCTGTAAGAAGTTGACGTGCTCTTCTGAAGAAAAGGCACGGGTTGTAAACTACTATTTCACAAATAGTGGATTTGAATCCTGAGCTAGAGTTCTCAGGCCTGGACTAGTCCTCCACGAGGGAAACCAGGTTAAAACTGCTGTGTTTGCGTATGCTCTTCTGATCTTTATTTACTTCCGCATTTCTCTCTGATTTATTTACTATCTTGATAGTTGTTTTGTGGAGGTGATATAGAGTTAATTTTTTATTTGGTGATTATTGACACAAACTCTATTCACCCCCCTCTAGAGTTGCCTACACTTGTGTTTTCAATTGGTATCAGAGCAAGGTTTCTATTGTTAGGCTTAACATCCTTAGAGTAGATCCTTGTTTATTTGTGTATGGCATCATATTCTTCCTCCTCCGATGAAGAGGGTTTTTCTTCTAGTAGCATAGACAATCATGTTTCTTCTAAATGCAATAAGTGTTCTAAGTGGAAAGCCATGGCTAACCATTCCTTAAAGTTTGCTAAGGCTTTTCATTCTACAAATGAAGAACTTGTAGAAAAGGTTATTCATTTAGAAGAAGCTAATGAGTTTTTGAGAAATGAAATCAATGATTTATTATCTAGACTTGACTCTCAAAACTCATCTTGTGTTTCTTTAAAGAGTTTGAATGATTCTTTAATTTTGAAAATCAAATCTCTTTCCTCATCAATAGAAGATCTTAAGAAGCAAGCACATGAGCTAAATCATTTGCATCATTCTTCTATTGACTCTTTAAAGAAACAAAATGATGATTTTATTTCTAGAATTGCTTTATTTGAAAAAGAGAATTATGCTTTAAATGCTAAATTTGATTCTCTTACTTGTTTGCATAATGATTTGCTATTAGAACATGATATTCTTAAGACCAAATCTATGCATAGTGATTCTCTTACTTGTGTGCATAATGATTTGCATGATACTCTTAAGACCAAATCCATGCATACTCACTCTAGAGATATTCATCATTCTAGTATGTCACATGCTCATAATCATGCTCATTCTGATACATGTGCACACACTAGTATTAGGTGCTTCTATTGCTCTCGCATTGGACACATGAGTGTAACTTGTCCTATTCGTAGGAGTTTTTCTACCAATGCTAGAGTAAATAGTATGTGGGTCCCTAAAGCTAACAAATGTGGATCCAAGTTTATTTGGATACCAAAGTCTTCGCCTAATGTTGTAGGTGGAGCTTCTTGTATCGGGATATAGCACCAAGGAGCGTGTTGGTGGTTGCAAATCTCAAAGGTCATCTTCCAAGCAATTGCACCAACACAAGTGTGGCCACTAGAGCCACTTTGGTAACATGTTAAACGATTCTCTCTAAATGGTTTATATTTGTAGAATCTAGCATGTTTTTCTTTATGTCTTGCTACTAGCTCACATTGATATCCTTTAGTTGCTTATTATATAAATTAATGTGAGATATAATACTAGCATGCTTAGTTGATTTTCTTTTTCTTTTATCTAGCATGACTAGTTACACAGCTTTAAATGATTAGTTCATACTATGTAGTTTATCACTCATTTTCTAGTAGTGTGACACATTTACATATGCATGCTCGCTATTCTTTGTCTTTATAAAGCATGCATATCACTCTAGTTCATTGGAGCTTGATTCTTGAATTTTGTTTTAAAGTTTGACTCTCCATTTTTAATGTTTTTGAGATAGTTACTTCTTGCCGATTTGTATTTAATTGGTTTTTGTGAATATATGTGTTTAGCACAAGCTTCTTATCACTTGACAAGTATACACTTATACTACTTTTTATCTTGTGCTTGCATAATACATTCATTATCGATTCTCATATTTTATTTTGATTATCCTCTTGAGAATCAATTATGTTCTTGCCTAATAAAGTCTATTTATACGTGCTTTTGAATTTGTGATAGTTTTTCAATCATTCATGATGGATACATGACTATATTCATTAATTCTTCATTTACATGTAGATCATATATTTATTATATTGACATCTATTTTTGTATAAATATCTTTATGTCGGTATATGAGATAAGCTCAAGTTTCATATTATTTTGAAGAATATTTATTCATACTTGTGCTTACCTTATAATTTAGCTATTGATTCTTTTGACTAAATTTGTGTTATCTCCACTTGAATCAATTAGCTTAAAGTCTTCTTTTAATGATATCTTATTGGCTTTTATTTGTTGACTTTATGGATACATGTCTTTCACTCTTATTTTGATCTTTTTCGCTTAACCAATTTTCAGCCTGATTCCAGTTCTGTCACCAGAATCCAGAATTCGGGCCGAACTCTGCCCTTACCAGAGTTCGGGTCGAATTCGGCCTGGTTGTTCCAGAACCGGAAACAACCTCAGCCGTTGATCAAATTTTAGATCCAATGGCCATTATTGATTCTAAATGTTGATATTTTTTCAAATGCCTTTTAGTTGGAATGTTGAGAGAAAATATTTATTAGTGTCTTGTTCATGACTTTTATGGAAGTTCTTTTAAGAATTGCTTGGTTTTGTGCTTTACCTTACTTGTTGAGATCATCATACTTATTTTGAATATGAATCTTCTATATATTTATTTTCATAAAGTGTATTATGAAAATATTTGTTTTGAAAATACTCTTAGCAAATTTTTATGATCATTCTTTGATTGTTATTTGGGTATTTACCTTTCTTATACTTAGAATATTTGGATATTGATGGTGTTTGATGATACTGCATATATTCTTTTAAATCTAAGTTCTTAAAAGTAAAGAACAATTTGGGAACAAGCCGAAAGGGTCCTTCTTTCATACAGGTGTAAATAGCCTGAAGCGACACGGTGCACTAGTCTTCGGACTACCGCTAGCTGGGAACCGGCCCCTACAGCTAACCCAAAGTGATCAACACTTTATAGACTTAAGATTTATTAAGGTCTACATGCAACCATTATCTAGTTCTGGATCCTCCCCTAAGTTCCAGAATACTTCATCATATCTAGCCTTATATTTGAGCTACAAATATTTTATTATTATTGCCCAATGATGTTTTGTAGCACATGAGAATACATGTAATTGATATATCATACTTCTCATGTCCTTAGCTATTATGGGTTGATTTTCTACTTTGAGATTTTCCATTTCTAGAGAATACACTTTCATAATGGTTATAATTTTGCATTCTCTAGATCAATCTATTATTTTATTATCTTGGGTTAATCTCAATATTTGGCAAAGAGATTTGCTCTACTGTGTTTTCATGAACATCTCTTTTGTCTTTTACTTGATAAGAGTCTAATTCATTTGCTTGCTATCTTATACTCTTATCCTTGCTTAGCAAAGAGTATATAATCATTTTGATCATTCAAAATGTATTGTCCTTATGATGAACTCTATGCTTAAGCATGTGTTTTTTTTTTGTGTTAGTGACTTAAGATTTAATGAGCACATTTATCATGTTAATGGCCTATCTCATTAATCTTAATTAGTTATGTAGCTAGCTTGCTTATTTGCGATATATTGTTAAGCTACATAATTTTTATTCACTTTCACTCATCTAGCTATCTTCTTGAATTTCAATCTATATGTGATATGCTAGATTACAAAAACAAGATTTATGAATTTTCTTGATGAGATTTGTATTCTACTTTAAATGCATATGTTTGGTCTCTAAAATTAGTTTAACAAATTTCTTTATTTTAATCTTGTTTTCGTTGAGATTTGTGATTCATCACTTTAACTTCCTTCCATACTAGTCATTGATAAGCATCTTTTAAACTTCTCTCATCTTTTGTAGTCATGATTTTATCATACTATCAGATTACATCTCTTTAGATTAAATCTGTAATAATTTAAATAAGATTGACTCTTTTCTATATTTTCCATTGGTTTGTTTATATGGTTTTTAGATGGGATTTATGACGGATCATAATTATTTAATGGTTTACTTTATAAATGATCCTAATGATTGAGTAGTCCTATATTATCTAATTATGTGGTTATCAAGTTAATTTATTACTCTACTTTGACTACTCATGGATTATCACATATGCTCTTAGCTATTTGAACTTCATTGGTTTCTCATTTAGTATTAGCAAGGTTGGATTATTACCCGTTGATGGGTACATATGTGGTAAAACATGCATAGTCCTTGTAAAGCAATAAGTTGGTTGATCATTTCTTAATTAGATAATCATGGACATGATATTTGAGCTTTATTATTTTTGAGCTATATTGTGATTCTCATCATGATTGTTTTTAATGGACCTTATTATTCCTTTTCATGATTATATTTTTCTAATGGACCTTATTATTCCTTTTCATGATGATATTTTTCTAATGGACCTTATTATTCCTTTTCATAATGATATTTTTCTAATGGACCTTATTATTCCTTTTCATGATGATATTTTTCTAATGGTCCTTATTATTCTTGATCATAATAATATTTTTCTAATGGACCTCATCTCTTTTCATGATGATCTTCTTCTCAAAAGATAACATGCATTGATCTATCATATTTCAATATGATATTCTTCTATATAGGTTAGGTATGTCGTCTTTTGATTACATGTGCTAAATTGAGATATTATTTTGATCGTTCATCTTTAGTGACTATTTTATTGGATATCTCTCCTAAAGATGACATTATTTGTTTTATGTCGTCTTTATAGCCTTATATGCATTGAGCAAGGGGGAGAAATCAATAGTTGATTTACCCCTAGATCTTGTAGTTATCATTTTATTTATGCTATAAGTGCTTTGGAACTAGATACGCATATTTTAAGGGGGAGCAAATAAATTGGTTCAATTCATTTATACCCTTTAATATGTCGTATACCTAGTTCATCATTGACCCATATTTTTATCATTATTTATATCTTAGTGATTGAGGTCATGATACTGTTATTTTTTGAAAGGTTTATAAGAGTTTATGCAATTGTTTTCATCATATTTCTTTGATATGAGTCATCTCGTTAATATTTACTTTCGTATTTTATCTTGATGACTATTGTGCTTTCTTTGATATGACTTTCTATGATTTGGCTCTCTTTGTATGTTTAATTGATTTGGCTTTCCTTGTTGAGGACTTACCCAAAATTTATGATTTTATCTATACTGGTAATAGTTTGAGGAGGAGCATTTAAGTCGATTAAATTTCTCCTTCTCAAATATTTTTCTCCTTTACCTTCATGTTTATTTTTAAAGAGTATTCATAAAGCATGATATGGTAATTGAGTTCAAATGCATGAATTTTGGATAAGCAAATAGATTTGTAAATAATGAGATTATTTTATATCAATTGCCTTATTTTATATTGATCATTCGTTTACTTTGTTCCACGATTTATCGGTGGACAATTGTGCTATCATAGTTTTATTGATCAATGTTTCAAGTTTATTTATTTCAATTGCTATATTTTACATTGATCATTCCTTGATTTTGTTCCACTATTTATCTGTGGACAATTGTAACTATCATAGTTTCATTGATCAATGTTTCAAGTTTTCATATTTCAATTGATATCAAGTTTGTATATTTCAATTAGTATCTTTCTTCTTTGATATCTATAGTTTCATTGGTATCTTTCTTCTTTGATATCTATAGTTTCATTGGTATCTTTCTTCTTTGATATCTATTTTTTTGCAGTTATCTAATCCCTATGATTTTTGACTAAATTTTTTAATTCTCTTGCAAAACTAGAGAAATATTTCATATCATACTATGTTTTTGGATGTCTCTCTTGGATTTTATGTTGGTAAACTATCTATTGATTATGTTCAAATTCTTTTACCAACTATCTGTGTTTTGACAAGCTATTTTCTATTTGGCACTCTACATTTTGGTATGTAGTTTCTATACTTGTCTTTACACACTTCTCCCATTGTTCCTCATTTAGTATATCTTGATCATGATTGTCTATGCCTTCCTCCTTTACTTTTGCTTGAGTTCGTTTTATCTCTTATTACGGGGGAACTTATTTTTTGATCATGTCAAAGGGGGAGAAATAAGTTTAAGTTAGCACACTATCTTCTCGTAGTATGTGTTTATTAGTGATATATGCATCTATCATATCTGTCTTAAACTTAACCGATTTGCCATAATCAAAAAGGGGGAGATTGTTGGCCCAATGATTACATTGTGTTTTTGAATATGACTAATCAGTTAAGTTTAACATAATGATGTCACTAATATTCATATACTCACTATCATGTTGCTACTTAAACTTAGCATTGTCCTAATTGTCCTATATTATACTGCTATGCTTGTATCGTACTGCAACATATTTTGTTGGCCTAACATGCTATCATGTTCTTACTTAAACTTAGCAATGTCCTAATTGTCCTATATTATATTGCTATGCTTGTATCGTACTGCAACATATTTTGCTGGCCTAACATGTATTTGTAGACATGCAGTAAGCATGATCTAACATGATCAAACAGGACATAGGCAATGAAGAATTAATGTTGGACCAAAGACGGCGTCATATAAAGGGATTTCTCCGAACCGCCTAACGACCTATCCGAGACCTCGCATCGGGGGTTCCGCTGCCCGGTCAGCGGACAGGGGTCGAGGGGGCAGCGCCCCCCGTCGGGGGTTCGGGGGCGAAGCCCCCGAAAGGTATTCAGATTTTCAGATCTGTATATCTTTGGACGACTGCTATCAGGGAAAAAGACGTCCCCATGGCTGCTCAAATATCAGAAGAAAGGCATCATCAAAGGGCTCTTGGTTTTTCTATTTGTTCCAAGTCTGTAATCTTCAATTTATTGAGTCTAGGAGAATGTGTACGTTGAGTCGCACTGAGTCATCTCAACCCCTAGACATATCTCTCCAAGCTCTACCATTCAAACAGACCAATTCCTGAACCAAGTCCAAGCTCCACAAAGTCCAAAAGCCCAATGGACCAATTCTGTCTTCTGGAGACAGAGTTCGGGCCGAACTCTGCCTCCACACAGAGTTCGGGCCGAACTCTGTCCCCTGTTTTCCAGCACCCTGATTTTTAGGGCCTGCTTGCTACCAGCTGTCCAACGGCCAAAAATTTGAATTATCCATACCGAATTCTGGCCGAATTCTGCTTGTCCCGAACCCTATAAATAGGCCTTGGTTTCTCTCATTTGAAATCATCCACTCTTCTATTCTTCTTCTCTTACATAGCCTATATAGTCAAGAGCCTTACTCTTCCAATCTACTAGCCACAAAACTTCCTAAGCCCCAAGGTACTCAAGTGCGATTCAGCTAGAAGTTTTTGTGCAAGAGTTGAAAAGAAAAGTCACTTGGACAATTCCAAGTCGCTTGGAAAATTCCAAGCAAATCGCCACTGCGATCCTCTGTAAGAAGTTGACGTGCTCTTCTGAAGAAAAGGTACGGGTTGTAAACTACTATTTCACAAATAGTAGATTTGAATCCTGAGCTAGAGTTCTCAGGCCTGGACTAGTCCTCCACGAGGGAAACCAGGTTAAAACTGCTGTGTTTGCGTATGCTCTTCTGATCTTTATTTACTTCCGCATTTCTCTCTGATTTATTTACTATCTTGATAGTTGTTTTGTGGAGGTGATATAGAGTTAATTTTTTATTTGGTGATTATTGACACAAACTCTATTCACCCCCCTCTAGAGTTGCCTACACTTGTGTTTTCACACACGTTTACTATTTTTTCTGAAATCCTGAGAACATATCCCTGTACACCCTCATTTGACAATGTTTTCTAGAATTACACATACACACACCATTAGACACTACACACACATGTGTATATTACCACACAACACACCCTACCTACTATTCACTGTCATGGACTGTCATTGCTAAAAACTGAAATCCCTGAGACTTAATCTCAGTTTTCCTGAGAAATTTAGGAATGTTCATGTATATTTTTCAGTCCTCATATCACTCACATAACACACATTGTTTTCCCTGTCACATGCCCATTCACCCACACATTGTTTCACACACTCAATGTTCCAATCACACACACACACATGGTTACCCCTTTCACTATGACACTAAGCTATTTCCTATTGAATACAGGTGACACTCTTCATTAACCTATTGATGTCCCTAACCTAAGCTCATCCCTATAACACACACACACATAACTCCTCACATGTGCACACCCTAAACCTAAGATACACCCTACTGTTATCCCATTGACACCTATTAACTATAGCTATATATATACATAGACACACATGCCATTACCTCTCTCTCTCTATATCACTCTATGTATGTATATATATTTATATGCTTGATAATAATGTGGTGAATATGTGTGATATTATATTAATGTAATGTATATACAATATATGTGATATAGCTATATGGCCTATAGCCTATATACAGGGCATATAGCCTATGGGGTGTATTCCTATGTGATACAGCCTATGTATATGGCTTGAATGCCCAGTGAATGTGTGTGGTTGGCTTGTATAGCCTAGTTTGGCTTGTACTTGTGCTAGATTGCTAGTATAGACTTGGGGTTAGGCCTAGTGAGACTTGGTGGACTAGGATTGACCAAGTTTGACTAGAGTGTTGACCATGGTTGACCAGGAGTTGACTTTGACCTAGATTGACCTAGAAATCATGTAGATTGCATCGTAGACTTCATTTACCTTACTTTAAAAAAACATATTATAACCTATATTGCTCTGTTTAGGACATTGTGACTCCGGTGTAGACATCTGATATTACACTACTCTTTTCAGAGTAGCAGGCGAGTACATTCTCTGATAGTTCTCACATTTATTTGTCAATTACTGTACTTCAGTTCTAGTTAGTTGTATGTGATTCTCTGTTACCACACGTATGGATATTTCTGGATTCATGTATGCGACACACATACCATATTGTCTGGCCTCTATTACTGGTATCATCATGTCTGACTTCTATTACTGGAATCACCTACTGGAATCATCCTGAAATCACTTGCTGGTATCATCATATTTGGCTGGACTCATTTCGATTCTCGTGTCGTATTCTGGAATCACTTGTACTTGCTGGGAGGGGAAATACTTGAGTAAGACATGTAGACATACCCCAATCTGTAATCTCCCAACTGGAATCTACTGGAATGATAGCCATCTCACACCCGGCCAGGTGTGTGATGTGCCGTATTACCTACAGCCGTTTACATGTCGATCTCGGTATTTTAAAACACATTGTTAGAGTATAGGCTGGACTCACCCTGGAATCATTGATCACTATGACTTGAATCGTCCCGTACTGGATTCATCTTGTAGTAGATTCATCTTGTACTAGACTTAAATTGGAGTTACTCTTGTCTACATTTACTGTCTGAACTTATATCATCATATCGTGCTTAGACTGTGATTGAGATTACATTATATCTATACTTGTCCTCCGTTCGGAGTTGAGTTTTTGACAAGTACATTATATAATTGCGTGAGTTGCTGGTTAGATAGTGACCTAGAACAGCGTTCTACCGCCGATACTGCGGCGTAGGCTGGGCGTTGTTACGCACTCGTACCCTCACAGTGGGTGCGGGTCGTGACAGTCACCACCACATGTGCATCTCTCAACAACACAACCAAGTATATATGTTGAGATAACTCATGGTGCATTTCCGATGTGGGACTAAACTTTTACAAGGCATGTTGAGAGCAAGCTCTCTCCATGTAAAGAAAGTACCAACAAAAGTATTGATAAGACAATAAAAAGTATTTTTTTCAACTTCCAAGACAACTCTTCCACTTCTATATTTTTTACAAATATTTGTATTCATAATTGATGATGTGGAATAAAGTCATTGTGAAGTGCATTGTCTAGATGTAGACAACCAACTTCGCATTATCCTTGCCATGTCATTGTCATATCAACTTCATGATTTATTCTACATTTGCATTGAGGAAGGATTTTTGAAATGAAAGCTTGTCATTACTAGGTGTCAACCATTTTTCTTAAAGTCACACTAGGGTTGGAGATGCTCTTAGTTTCCGACATCTTACACCAAAGATGTCGGAGGAACATTTTACAACGAACAAACATGTCATCAAAATGAAAATTTTGAATTTAGATCTATGTTGAAATACATCAACATGACCATTAAGAAATTCTATCAACGGTTAAAACAGACATAATAGCCGTTAAGAAACCTGTTAATCTCGAACTAAATTAATTAGCTTAGTAACGACTTGTGCCGAGCATAAAAAATTCCTGTGATGTGTCATGCAAGTAAAATTACTTTCTTGATGACCTTCAGAGTCATGCACAAACTGACGACCAATAAGTAGTCTTCAATTTCTCATTCAGTTCAACTAAAGAAACTCAAATTTGAACGGCCAATATGAACGTCGATTATGACATATGGACTTTTTTTTATTTAAGCTTTTGTATCTAACCAAGCGATTTGTAATTGACGAGTTAAAAAAAAAAAAAAGAACTCATGAGTTCCTCCAGGATTTTTTTCATTCCTCCGTCCACCCCTTGAGAAACGGAAGGTGCTCCACCAAACAACAAATGTGATGTGGACAATCAATAAGGAACACGTACAACAAGTGTTCGTGAAAAGTATGCAACAATAATAAATATAGTAACATGTTTTACATGACATGTTTTAATGAAGTCTTGTTCAAATATATATATATATATATATATATATATATATATATATATATATACTAGCATATGTGCACGTGCCTTGCACGTATTTTAATATTCTTTTAGTTAATTTAAGAAAACTATTTAGGAAAATCAAATGGTAGTCTTCATAATTATTAAGTTGTCCTTTTTAAAATTAATGAACCATTTTTAATTAGTATAGACATGTAAGGGTATTTTTGGAATTCAAAAGTTTCACCATCAAGTTTTCCTACTATATAGTAGAATATATATATATATATATATATATATATATATATATATATATATATATATATATATATATATATATATAAGATTTGTTAACATGTGTCCTAAGGGCACATGTTAATGACAATTAATAGACTATATGTTTACTTTGGAAAACACCATCTGCAATAAATTAATAACATTGTTTTCAATATATTGTTCTATTACCAAAACTAACCCTATTTTGAAAATTAAAAATTGTTGCTCCCATTCTCTATCAAAATAAAAAACTATTATCAGTATGAAAACATTATTCCAAATACGTCTTCACGTTAATATTTTCCGATTCTTGTTTATCTTTTTTCCCCTTAAATTTCTAAAAGACAATTTTATCTTCATTTACGTGTTTATTCAAATTTAAAATTTTCTTGTTGTAAGATTCTACCTTCTAAAATAATATTTAAAGTTTTTTGTTGTAAAATCCTATAATTTAATAAACATTATTTACATAAAGATAAACACTATTTTTTTCCCTTTCTAAATAATGTTTATCTTCTAAAATAATATTATTATTATTTTCAGAAATAATGTTTATCCTAATAAGTTTTTTTGGTTGTAAGATATGATGTTACAACGTTTTTTTTAAAGGAAACAAAACTAAAGTTTATCTTCTAAAAAAATAATATTTATTAAAAAGGAAAAAGTTAAAGCAAAACAAAAATACGGAAGGAAAAAATTTTATCAAAGAAGGAAAGAATAATATTTATTAGAAAACAAAAAATAATATTTATTAAAGAAGAAAAATAATAGGAAAGAATAACGTTTTTTATAATCATTTAATAATTTTTATTTTTTTTCCTCCTTTTTGTAGAGAAGGAAAAAAAAAAGCTTTTTGATAACATTATCAAAATAATATTTTATTTTGAAAGATAAACTTTAAATATTATTATTTTTCCTATCTAAAGAATGTTTATCTTCTAAAATAACATTTTATTTTTTCCATTTTTATTTTCTGAAAAAAAATAATGTAAAAAAATTATTTACTTTTGCTGTATGATCCTATCTTATTTATGTCAATTATAGAGATAAATATCTAGGTAAACATAAACATTATTTTTTCAGAAATTAAAGAAGAAAAAAATAAATATGAAATTATTAAATAATTATAAAAACATAATTTTTAAATGATTATAGAAATAAAATGTAGATAAAGATAAACACTATTTGTAAGAAAGTAAATAAGAAAAAAAAATAGATAAACAAGACCCGAAAAATATTAATTTGGGGACGTAGTATTGAAAAATATTTTCCAAATGTAGATAAAAAAATATTTTACGAAAAACAGCCAATATTGTTGTTTTATATAATTTTAAAAAAAAAGTGTAAATTAGACGAAAATATAGTGATATGGTGCCTACAAAAACCTAAAAAAAAAATTATATTGTTTTGGAAAATAGGAACTTACAACAATTTTTTTAATTTTTTTAACAATTATAGAAATAAAAATGTAAATGAACATAAAATAGTTTCCTAATGACAGCATCTTTCTATTATTAGATAAACAAGAAGGGGAAAAATAGTGTTTATCTTTATGTGAATAATTTCATTATTTAGATAAAATAGGATCTTACAACAAAAAAACTTTAAATATAGTTTTAGAAGATAGAATATTACAACAAGAAAATTTTAATTTTTAGACAATTAAAGAATAAAAAAACGTAAATGAAGATAAACTTTGTCTTCTAGAAATTTAAGGGGAAAAATAAGATAAACAAGAATCGAAAAATATTAAGACATTTAGAATAATGTTTTCATACTGATAGTAGGTTTTTATTTTGATAGAGATTGGGAGCAACAATTCTCAATTTTCAAGATAGAAACCTATTAAAAAATGTTATTCATACTGATAAGAGCATCCACAGTGACAACACCCCAAACCATACTCCAAATTACTTCAAACCATACTCCAAAAATTAATTTTGAAGTATTTCCTTCATATTGGTACACAATGGTATACTCCAAATAAACACTCCAAATTGACAAGTGGCAACATCCCATCTTTTTTCTCCTTATTTTTCATTCATAATTGACAAGTGACAACACTCTAACAAAAAGAATGAAGGAAAAAAGTAAATATGGTGGGCCCCAAGTAACTATAGCTCCACTAGTGTACTCTCTAAATCTGGTCCTTTGGCTTTCTACTCTTTTTCAAGTGTGGACAAGAGTCTATTGTAGCCCTCAAGTGCTACAAAATTTGGCAAAAGATCAAATATAGCACTTGAAAAGAGTCCCACTGTGGATGTTCTAATAGTTTTTTACAACTGATAAGTGTTTCCTTTCTAAATTACGTTATTCATAATGATAAGTGTTTCTTTTCTAAATAATGTTTATCTTAGAGCATCCACAGTGGGAACACTCCAAATCCTACTCCAAACCATACTCTAAACCATACTTCAAACTACTTTTGGAGTGTCCATTTGATATTGACACACAATGGTACACTTCAAATAAAAACTCCAAATTAACTTATTTTTCTCTCCCTCTTTTCCCTCCTTTTTGTTTCCTGGTAAGTTTTCCCCCCTATTTTCCCTCCTTTTTCTTTTCTGGTTAGTTTTTCCCTCCCTATTTTCCCTCCTTATTTTTGTTTCCTTTTTTTCTCTTACAGGAAAGAATTAATTCCCTTCCAGGAAGCAAATAAACAACAAACTTAATAGGAAAGAAGAAAGAGTTTCTAAAATTAATTCTCTTCCAGGAAGCCTGATCGGCAAAAGAATGAACCTGAGAAGTGTTCCACTCCAAACAGGTAATTAAAAAAATAATTCTTATATAGCTTGTAGTATAAAGTATTTTCTTATTCTCAACACCTTATATTAAGCATTTGCATTTCCTGATGAACGACCCACTTGCATGTGTCCGGACCTATTAATACTGAAGTTCATTATGTTCATAATATTGGTTATTTACAATACCCAACAGCCACGAACAGAGCTTGGTAATTAAGATGAATATGAATGTACATAAAAAAATCCTCACAGCTCTTTTTGTTCATTTTTTTTTTCTACTTTTTCCTTGCCTAATTTTTATACTTCATATTATAGTTAAATTTGTTTTTGATGCATAATTTTTACACTTGACAGATATTTCGGTTTGGCCTTTTGAAATGCGATACATGGAAAAATATGCTGCCCTTCAACAAAAGGAAATGGAAGATATTTTTATGCTGGAACATGTCTTGGAAGAATTAGAAGAGGCCGAGCAACCCAGAGTCAATAGGCGTACGTTCATAAATCGTGATCGTGCAAAAGCACACGACGACCTTATTAAAAAGTATTTTGCGGTGGACGCTATTTTTACACCACGCATGTTTCGGCGTCGGTTTAGAATGCGAAGGGAGTTGTTCCACCGAATTTATGTTGACTTAGAAGAAACTCAACCATATTTTAAGTTAAAATATGATTGTGTTGGCAAACCAGGATTCTCATCCATCCAAATTGGATTGAAGAAAGAAGGGGAAAAGCAAAAAAGAAAGATGGAGAGGGTTTGGTCCGTTTGGATCTTAATGGAAAAAGGAAAGAGAGAAGGGGAAAAAGGAAGGGGAGAAGTCTGTTCCCGAAAAAAAATCGGAGAGGAAGAGGAAAAAGAGGAGCGCGGTTGTTTTTTGTGGGCCCCAGGAAGTACTATAGCGGAGCCAGAAGACTCTCCAAATTTGGAGTGTCTCTTGGCTTGCTACCATTTTTCAAGTGGGACCAAGTGTCCACTGCATCCTTCAAGTGCTACAGAATTTGGCTAAAGCCAAAATATAGCACTTGAAAGGACTCCCACTGTGGATGCTCTTAATAATGTTTCCTTTCTAAATAACGTTTTTTGTTTCCTTTAAAAAAAAAACGTTGTAAGATCCTATCTTACAACAAAAAAAAACTTATTAAGAAGAACAATATTTTTTAAAATAATAATAATAATATTTTAAAAGATAAACATTATTTAGAAAGGAAAAAAATAGTGTTTATTTTATGTAAATAATGTTTATTAAAATATCGGATCTTACAACAAAAAAAAACTTTAAATATTATTTTAGAAGGTAGAATCTTACAACAAGAAAATTTTAAATTTTTTAAACAATTATAGAATAAACATGTAAATGAAGATATAATTGTCTTTTAGAAATTTAAGGAAAAAAAAGATAAACAAGAATCGGAAAATATTAACGTGAAGACTTATTTGGAATAATGTTTTCATAATGATAATAGTTTTTTAGTTTGATATAGAATGGGAGCAACAATTTTCAATTTTTAAAATAGGGTTAATTTTGGTAATAGAACAATATATTGAAAACAATGTTGTTAATTTATTGCAGATGATGTTTTCCAAAGCAAACATATGATCTATTAATTGTCATTAACATGTGTCCTTAGGGCACATGTTAACAAAACTCATATATCTATTCTACTATATAATAGAAAAACTTAGATGATGAAACTTTTAAATTCCAAAAATACTCTTACACTAATACTAACTAGCATATGTGCACGTGTCTTGCACGTATTTTAACATTTCTTAATTAGTTTAGGAAGACTCTTTAGGAAGACCAAAGGGTAGTCTTCCTAATTGCTAAGTTGTCCTTATTAAAATTAATAAACTATTTTTAATTAGTATAAGTATGTAAGGGTATTTTTGGAATTCAAAAGTTTCACCATCTAAGTTTTCTTATTATATAGTAGAATAGATTAAAAATAGTTCATTAATTTTAATAAAGACAACTTAGTAATTATGAAAACTATTCTTTGATTTTTCTAAAAAAAATTTCTAAACTAATTAAGAAATATTAAAATACGTACAAGACACGTACACATTTTCTAGTATATATATATATATTAACATGGCTGCATCCCATGGGAGAATAGATCTCATCCGTCCATCCCGCTAATCTCGTCTTTCCAGACAATCCCAACACGCCAAAACTAATCAATATGCAATTAATTAGGAAGAGAGGAGCAGCACAAAAGCAACGGTAAAATAGAAACGGACCATCTCAATCTCATTATTCTCGTGACCAAACTTTTTCATTTCCAAAGAGAGGACCAGGAACGAAGAAAAGGAGGAAGACCAGTTGTGCTCAGCCGCCATTGCCACCCACCTCATGGCTGCTCCAAGCCGCGCTGACAAAGTTGGTTTTTGCTCCTTTCGTACAAGTAGCAGTTCAATCCTCAACTAAACTATAGCTTTGTTTCGTTTTGTATAGGCAATGGAAAGAGCAAACGAAGAAGAACCAGATGCTGCAGCAGCAGCTGCAGCTGCTGCAGTAGAGGAGGAGAAGAAGCTTAAGCTGCAGCCCAAAGAAGAAGAAGTGAACAAAGAGAACAAGAGCAGCAGTGCCGATGCCGAAGAAGAACGAGTCGTAGTTGTTGTAGATTCATCCCACAGAAACGTAGCCGCGCCGGCCTCGGCGACCAGCCACGTCGTTCCGGTCCAAGTAGCGCCCCACGTCGGCTCCTCCACCCCCTACCAAACCCCACCCCCACAGCAGCACGACCAGGCCGTCTCGCTCAACTCGAGAAGATACACCAACCGCGTCTCCCTCCTCCTCTTCCTCCTCCACTTCGCCGCAGCCTCCATCGCCGTCGGCTTCTTCGTCTTCAAAGCGGCCCAGGGACTAGCCCGCACCGGCACGAGGAGCGGCCGGAGAGAGAGCCGGCTGCTGCGCCACTGGCTTCCCCCCGTCGAGGCCTCGGCGGCGCTCAGCGTGCTCCTCGCCTTCGCGTGGCAGAAGGCCGTCCGCGCCTGGCCGGCCTTCATGATCCGCTTCATCCTCTGGTCCGCGTTCTCGACCACCATGTGCGCGGGGGTGCTCCTCCTCTGCCTCTCCCTCCCCTCCGCCGCCGGCGTCGGGGCCGCGCTCCTCGCCTTCTCGTTCGGCACCGGGCTGTACTCCTGCTGGGTCACCCGCCGCGCCAAGTTCACCGCCAGGGTCTTCGCCGAAGCGCTGCGCCCGGTCGGCAAGTTCGAGGGCCTCAACGGGCCGGCCTACGCGATGATGCTCGCGGGCTTCGTCTGGATATCCCTGTGCTGCGTCGCCGTCGTCGGCGCGCAGAGCTTCGACTACCCGGGCCTGACCGTGTTCGGGCTGGTGCTGAGCCTGGCGTGGACCGCGGAGGCGATGCGGAACGTGGCCAACCTGGCGGCCAGCCGGGTGGTCGCTCTGTACTACTTGAGAGGGATGCAGTGCAGCGTCCGGTTCTCGTTCCAGAGGGCGGTCTCCGTCAACCTGGGGAGCGCTTGCCTCGGCTCCCTGTTCGTGCCGACCATCGAAGCGTGCCGGATCCTCGCCCGCGGCCTCAACCTGCTCGAGGGGGAGGACGAGTTCATGTTCTCCTGCGCGCATTGCTGCCTCCATGTCATGGAGTCCATCTTCCATTACGGCAACAGCTGGGCCTTCGTCCATGTAATCAATCATTCTCCGCTACTACTAGCACTACTACTACTACTACTCTAATTTGATCAGGTCATGAACTCAACTGACTTTGTGTTAACTGCAGATAGCTGCGTATGGGAAGGGGTTCGTGGCGGCGTCGAAGAGCACATGGGGGTTGTTCGAGAGGCAGAAGATGGAGGAGCTCGTCGACTCCGACATGACGAGCTCTATGTGCTTCCTTTCCGGGGTGTCGAGCGGAGCTGTGTGTGTGATTTTTGCGGCTTCCTGGACTTTTGCCACTCACAAGCACTACACTGCCACGGTCTCCCTCTTCGCTTTCTTCGTCGGCTATCTCATGGTATACTACATTGCAGCCCGATCGAGCAAACTTAGCTAGCGTAGTACTATCACTTGAATTGATTGATTGTTGCTTATTCTTCTTTCTTTTACGGATTTCTTTAGACGAGGATTGGAATGGCGGTTCCTCATGCTTGCATAGGCTGCTACTACGTGTGCTATGCGGAGAATCCGAGCACACGGATCTTCGACACGACAATTCCAGACCAGCTCGCGCTCATGCAAACGGGACGCAGCGTGCGCGTGCCGACGCCACGCTACCACCCCCGGCGAAACGCTACGACCTAAGGCCATTGCCTTGAGCAATTCCACAGCTCGCGCCGGAGTCCCGGCCGGTGCTCAGCGTGAGGAGTACTTGCTCCACTCAGGAGTACCAACCAAGGCGCAGAAAACACGTCAGTGCGCATCAAACGTGAAGCATCAATTCGCCAAATCAATGCTGGTACCGAATGTTGTTAATGGTCACATGCGAATTTGGTCCCAACACCAACACTACTGAGCAACAAATAATTGTTCCTGTGATTTCTATGAAAATTATTTAGCATGACGCACTCTTCACGTGCGAGTGGTGGGTTTTGAATTTCCTCAACCAACAGTGTCATGATATACTATCATGATTAAATTAGAAGTATTATGACAGAGAGAGTGATGATCTTGAATAATTTTTTTTATTTCCATTCTCAGAACCATATTTTTTTTTTATTTCCATTCTCAGAACCATTTGAGCTGGAAATGTCATAAAATATGAAAAAAAATTCTACTACCACGTATGTCAAATCTTGATGCTATCTAACAAAAAGAGTGGGAAATTGGAGATGTAAGTGGGAGGAAAAAAGGAAGAGGAAGTGGACTTTGCTGTCAGGAACTGGAAGAAGTGGTCTATACTGCAATTACTATTGGTTGAAGATGGGGTCCGGAGGTGACTAGGACAAGGCGGACACAGCACATTTGTCTAGTTTTGTACAATGTGACACATTATATGTGGTCTGATGGAATATTCGTAGTGTGTTGCGAGCATGTGTGTTGGATAAGCTTTCTCCATTTCTTTATGTCATTTTACTGTAGTTGTACATGGAATATTGACCTGGTTTTGTTGATTCAACCAAGAAATTATGTAGTGTATTTGAGCAAAACGACTTGTGGATTTGCTTAATTGGTTTAAGCTTTATTGACAAACATAATCTTATTTTTCTCTTACAAGAAAGTGGATCACCAGGATCTATTTATTGTCGTGTTGACACGTTGACTCCACTCCACAAGACTACAATATTTTAAACTAAAAGAAACTCTCTCTCTCTCTCTCTCTCTCTCTCTCTCTCTCTCTCTCTTTTGTAATTACAAACTTATAAGACTAAAAAACTCAAATAAGAACTCAAAACAATACAATATAGATATGACATGGATTTTAGTAATATTAAAAGTATACATATTTTACTCTTTAGTCTTTGTAAAAAAAAAATCAAAAGTTCATATGCATGATTCATGTAATCCAACGATTGCTAATGACCGAGCTCTAAAAATTAAGAACTCATGAGTTCCTCTAGAATTTTTGCAAACTTATATATCAATTAAATATGTGTTGTATTTAATTGATGACTATAAGATTAGAAAGATGAAGAGATGGATTCTCAAGTACCTGAACCCTTCAACGGTTCTTCATAGGTATCTATTATAATAGCAAGATGGCTAGAAGATGTAATTACACATAATTTCAAAGAGATAATGATATCTCTATCTTCGTTGAGCAAAATCAACCAGTTAGTTACAACTAACTCTTAAACTTACCCTTTAGTGTGCACAACTCAATAATCAACTGTATCAATCTTCATGAATGATCAACATTAATCTTCAGGAATAATCAACATCAGTCTTCAGAGATGATCGCTATCAGTCTTTAGGGATGATTAACAACATTTTTTAAGGCAACAAACTAATGCGAGTTTATGGATATACATATGTAGATAGACTTCACCAAAACTTTGATTTGAAAATTTTAGTAGAAAAAAAAAATCATAATAGAAGGAAAAAAGAGAGTCTATGTCGATACGTCTTCAGGACGTAAAAATATCTAGAGGAAAGGTCATTCCGATATGGGTGCCTAGTTGAAACCTACTTAGGATACCAAAAACTCGGTGAAAGATGTCATATTTACGAAAAAAAGAGTACATTAAGGTCAAATAAGTATACTTTCAAATACTCTTGCTTTCGAAATTGTTCCAACTACGAGCATTGCAATGTAGAGAGCCTCCACAATCCGATGCTATGAACGATTTTCTGGAAAATGAACTTCGGCAATGACTTTGTGAGCATGTCTCCCAAGTTGTCATGGGATCGAATATGCTTGACTTCATTTGTTGACGTTTTTGGTGTGGTATACTTAGTATATATTAATGTTTCCTTAATGTATCCCTTGATAGAAGAGAATCTGCTCGTAGTCTGAGTATGTTCAATGACGACTCACAATCATATGCACTACAGTGTGGTATACTTAGTATATATTAATGTTTCCTTGATGTATCCCTTGATAGAAGAGAATCTAAAAACCAAACTCTAGAAACGTCCTTCATATGTTTTGATCTAGACAAATTTATCTTCATTTTGATATATCATGTCCCACTCAAACATGTTTTCTTATATTCTATTTTCTTCGCACAAATTTTGGGTCAATTTAGGCCATTTGACTATTTATTGTAAACCTTGATCCAACTTCCAATTTAATTTTGGGACTCAACATCGATCCAACCCAAACGACCAAAAATATGATTTTTGATCTTTTTTTAGAGTAATGTCCCTGTATATTATTGAAGTAGGTCAAGAACAATTGGGTTTCCCGCAGACTTTGGGGATTCCTCAGCAATACATTGGACAATATAATCAGGGGGTGTGAAAGAGAAGAACTCGAGCGGGTCTCGAGAGCAAAAGCTGCAAGTGTGTGGGAAACTTGGTTTCCTGTTCTTTTGTTGAACTTGAGTTCAGTGTTCAACGTAGTCGAGAACTCAGCTTTGATGATGTCAAACAAATCAATAAGACGCCGTGGGGTGATATTATTCTCTCATCGAAGGATCCTAACAGATGTGAGCAAATCACTTTCGATAATAAAGGATCGGTTA
The DNA here is from genome assembly GCA_029216955.1 of Iris pallida. NCBI lineage: Eukaryota > Viridiplantae > Streptophyta > Magnoliopsida > Asparagales > Iridaceae > Iris > Iris pallida. The sequence goes on along the minus strand of JANAVB010040818.1, from coordinate 5,032,062 downwards.
ACCATCGTTGTGGTGAAGGTCTTAGCCAACATAATTCCTTGAAGCATAGCATGGGCCTCCGCTTCTAAGCTTATATCCAAGTAGTTCGTCGAAGTAGCGTACCAAGTTTTAGCACCAGTGAATTCTCCAAGGTGGTATCTCGCTATCACACCAGCGGCACAATCTGTCGATGACGTAGTGCCGTCGACGTTGATTTTTATGGTCCCCTCTGGCGAAGGCTCCCATCGGGGGTTAACTTTCATGTCTTCTCTCATTCTTTTGATTTCTGCCAATCTGTGATCCGGCCCTTCCGAGAAATTATAAAGATTCTCATTTGCTAGTCTCACGATTGATAACGAGCTTGGAGCCGTGTGGTTAAATATGCATGAACATCTTATTTTCCAAATGGCCTAAAGTAGACATGACCCCATTTTGAAAGCCTCAGTTGAGCAGTGATCAATAAGCCAAGAGTGTAGAAGGTTATCGCCCTTGACGTGGTTCTCGACTCGCAGTCCTAGGTTGCTTCTGAACCATGCCTCTCGTACCACTTGGCAGTGAAGGAATAGGTGTTCCTTGTCTTCATTCCGGCACGTACAGAAGGGGCAGGTACTACATGCAGAGGGTACACGCTTATTGATGGCTGTGTTTAAAGGGAGGGCGTCCAAAATGAGTCGCCATATAAAGACTTGAATACGGGGCGACATGTCCTTGATTTTCCATAATCAGCTCGAGAATGTGGGGTCAGGAGTATGGTAGGAACATCACGGTTGTTACAGACGGAGGGATTCGTATAATGATTTGGAGGAAAAGATACCATTCTCCGTGCCCGTCCAAATGAGTCGATCTAGTTCGTTTCCCTCCCTGAGTCTGATTGCAGTGATGGCTTTAGCCTCCATAGTCGGGAACAACAACAAAATCAAGCTAGTATTCCAGCTTCTAGACTGGGGATCCATCAGGTCGTAGACCATTTTAGGGCCATTAGGTGGTAAAGATATGCCGATGAGACGAAACCCAGGCAATGTAGGGATCCAAGGATCATCCAGAATGCTAACCCATCCATCGTTGATTCTCTAGCATACCTTGTCCGACATGATGTTGTGAATATCCAAGAGAACGTGCCACGTAGGAGAGTCTCTTTTCAACTTTTGAGCAGTCCATAGAGATTTGTTTTAGAGATAGACTCCTTTTAGGAGACGAACCCATAGCTGGTTAGGGTTCTCGAGGAAACGCCATAGTAGCTTTCCGATTAGAGCTTCATTTACCCATTTCGGGTTACGAAAGCCTAGGCCACCCAGCCTTTTAGGTTTGATGAATTTATCCCAAGCTAAGAAGTGAATTCTCCTTTCGTCTGAACTGTGTCCCCACCAGAAATCTCTTTGTATCCTCGATATCTTTTCAGTAATGGACTTCGGGATCTTGTAGGCCGCCATATAGTAAACTGGGATCGAGCTCAGTGTTGATTGGATGAGAATATTTTGGCCTGTATGTGATAGCACTTTCTGCTTCCATCCCTGTAGCCGATATCTGCATTTATCCAGAAGCTGCTGATAGGTAGCCTTGCGAAACTTAGATTTCAGAAGGAGATGGACCATATCGATCGTCTTTGCCCATATTGCTGAGATTCATCGATAACGCAAGCAAGCGTTGTTCATTGAGACAAACTCCTTGCTGAAATGGATGGAAGATTTTGAATAGTTGATACATTGGCCTGACCACGACACAAACTTTTGGATAATAAAGTTTGCATATTCCAGTGACTGCTTTGTAGCGTTGTCGAAGATGAGAATATCATCCACAAAAAATAGATAAGATATCGAAGGTGAGTATCTATTGATGCGGATACCATTATATAGATCATCACGTTCTAAGAAGTAGAAGAGTCTCGGCAGGACTTCCATGCAAATGATGAAGAGATATGGCAAGAGGGGACAGCCCTGCCTTATGCCTCATTTAGGTCTAAAAGACCCTTCAGGTGATCCATTCACCAGAACGAAAAATGAAACCGATGATATACAATCCATAATAAGCGTGTTGGTGTGTCCCTGAATGCCCATCCCATGTAGAACCGCCTTGATAAAGTTCCATGTCACGCCCCAGTACCGAAATACGGAGACGGACTAGGACAGCTACTCCATATGAGGTATACAGACGTCATACGGCGATCGTGGCTGTTAAGAGACAAGGGGTGCATGCTACATTCAAGTCTTCTATGATCTCACAGAGCATCTATGTCTTAATCATTGAAAGCAAGAAAATATCAATTAATGAACATATGAGATAAAGCAGTAAGACGTCCCCGACGCTTCATCAAAATGATCATGGGGATCTAGCTTTATGAGTTAGCTAGCCCAGAGAGTCATAGGTACATAATTGTATTCAGCTACAGTCTGATTTAATTACAAATTATGCAAACGACAAAATATCCATATTAGCCGACTAAACAAGTGCCGGTAGCTAAACGCCAGAACATAAGTAAAGATACTAGAGTGGTGGAGAAGAAATCCACTCGAGTCCCCCGCCAGCCATGCTCCTAGTATGCACCATTGACGTCAGGGAGGAAGGTGGGATCCTCAGGCTCTGCTACGTGATCTGGCCAAAAAAAACCAACGGGGTCAGCCCCGAATAGCAAGTACCACAAGGGAGCACAAAAGTGTGAGATAAAACCCAAGCACAAAATAATAATACTAGTAATAATAAAAGCTTCCAGTTGTAATCTCGGTCGACAGCTTGTCCTAGCACGATAGCCCAACCCAACAACCAAACAAGGGCATGGGTTGGACCACGCGCCATGACAGTCCATGTCCCTCGGCTACTAACGAAAGTTACAAGGCACAATCAAGTCATTTTTTAAGCGGCTATTCATTCCTGCGACTTTCTATAATTGGCAGATTTATCTCTGCGATACTGATTAAAAGGAATCCTCAGATCGTGTCAACCCAGCAGGGCTAGCCAAAGCATTAAACATATAGCACAATGATTATGCATCGGTCCTCCGGAGGGCTCCCGCGCTAAAACATATAACACATAGCTCGTAGAAGTCGGATATAGCCATCCGCTATAGGCGAATGAAACCATATCCGTGGCAGCCAACCCGACACGTCAGGACTGGACCTGGGGTGGCTAGTATGGCACGATCTCGGGATTCTTCCTACCCAATGCATCTACCAAGTTCGTTGCCTAGTTAATCCCTAGGTTATCCTCGGAGTTCACATGTCGTGGTCACATGATTACTCCCCTAGATGTCATACATTGTACGAGTACCCCAAGAAGGGATCTGTACTGGCTCATGGAGTCGTACGTATGTACCCTCTTCTTGGTGTAATACAACACACAACACATACCACGTCATTGCTACCGACCATTCGCTATGTAAATGCTGGACTCTTGGAGGTACTGGCAGGTATCACGTAGGAACACTTAGCACATAGGATAACACATCGGTGCTCACATAGATTGTACCTTAGTACACACATGGGGTTATCCAGCACACGCATAGGTAGTCAGATCAGGAATGAGGACCAAGACACAAGAGGGAAGAGAATAAAAATGCACTACGCACTTAGGATATGAAGTGCTCACAAGTCATAAAGTGGCCCAAACGGCGCACGGGCAATGTGCAAGGTAAAAGGTGCACAAGGTGCAAGGTACACAAGGTGCCAAAGTCATATATAAATTTTGGTTAAAGTGAGACATGAAGATTCTTGAAGCCAAGATAAAGATCTACAACTTTTATTTTCGGAGTTGGGAGAAATTTTGTCCACAATTCAGCCAAATAGGACATAAAACAGCCAAAAATAGCCATAATAGGCACTATGCAGCCTTCTGCGGCATTCTGCGGCACTATGCGACCTTCTACGACACTATGCATCTATGCAACACTATTCATTCCTACGACACTATTCATCCCTACGGTACTATTCATTCTATGCGGCACTATGCATCCATATGGCATTATTCATTCCTGCGGTACTATGCATCCATGCGGTACTATTCATTCCTGTAATACTATTCATTCCTGCGGCACTATGCATCCATATGGTACTATTCATTCCTGCGGTACTATTCATTCCTGTGGCACTATTCATTCCATGCGGCACTATGCATCCATGTGATACTATTCATTCCTGCGGTACTATTCATCATCCCTGCCAGAACCAGGACAGATGAACATAGGAGATGTCCAAATATTGTTTTGACCATAACTTCCTCAAAACAAGTCGAAATCTAACTTTTCAAAGATCAAAATTGTGCAGAATCAAATTTCCTACAACATAGGACCATTAGTTTTCGAAAACAACCAAGTTTGATAGATTAAAACCATGAAAATCTATAAAATCCTAGTTTTAGAAACTTAGATCTACACAAAACTAGCTATTAAAATAAAAAACTCCAAGAACTAAACTTGTAGAGAATGAAGAGAAGAACAATATAGACGAATAATATCAAAGGAAAAAAATCAAAAAAATGAGAATACAAGAATCTCTCCATTTGGTGCAAGGTATACTTGCCTAAGAGGGTTGGTGGTTGAGGGAAATGAATGAGAGAGTGAATGAGGAAAGAGAGTGTAAAAGAGATTATTTATAGTAGGTGAGGGTTGGCTTAAGAAAACCCTAATCTCTAAACATGCTCTAACCATTCCACTAATAACATGCTTAAAAGCTACATGCAACTATTAATAAATAATAAATAGAATCATGCACATGCTAAATACAGGATACCATGTACAGAATTCATGAAAAGAATACGTATATCGAGATTCAGGGAGTGATATCTCTACCATCCTTTGAAAAATTATGTCCTCGGAAATTCTGCCAAGACAAGATAGAGAAAAATCAAAGCAAGCAAGATACTAATTACAAGGCTAACTATGCATGCAATCTCATCAATTTTAACAGGCATTAGAGAATAATCATCTACCCTAATGGATGCAACAAGGAAACATATTACAAAGGCATAAGGATAAATATACCTTCTGAGTCGAACAAGTGCGGATATCGGGATCTAATCTCGTCCTTGCGCTTCCATGTCGACTCCTCCGGTGAGTGATGGCCCCAAGCGATGCGGATAAGATTAATAGTCTGGTTCTTGAGCACCTTCTCTCGCCGATCCAAAATGGATACGGGTCGCTCCTCTAAGTTAGATCGGTACCGACGACCATCTCAGAATGATCGAAGATGTGACTCGAATCCGACACATACCTACGCAACTGAGATACATAAAACACATCATGTACATCACGTAGCGAAGGCGGAAGGGCAAGACAATAATCAACATCGCCTACCCGAGCGAGAATACCAAATGGACCAACGTATCTCGGACTAAGCTTTCCTCGGGTTCCAAGTCTAATGACACCCCAAGTAGGTGAAATCCGCAGAAACACTTGGTCACCAACACCAAACTCTAGAGGCCTACGATGTTGATCTGCCTAGTGTCGATGTCTGTCCTGCGTAACTCGAAGCCGCTCTCTGATCAACTTGATTGTCTCCACTGTCTGCGTGATCATCTCCGGTCCCAACAATTTTTGTTCTCCCACATCGTCCCATGCCAGAGGGGGCCTGCATTTTCTTCCATATAATGCTTCAAACGGTGCTATCTGTATACTTGTCTGATAACTATTATTATAAGAGAACTCTACTAAATGAAGATGATCTTCCCAAGTTCTGCCGAAGTCTAAAGTACAAGCCCGTAATACATCTTCCAAGGTCTGAATAGTTTTCTCTGACTGTTCGTCTATCTGCGGGTGGTAGGCTATACTGAACCTCAACTTGGTACCCAAACTTTGATGCAAACTCCGCCAAACGTGAGAGGTGAACCGTGTGTCTCGATCTGATACTATGCTGACTGGAATACCGTGCTGCCTCACAATCTGTTTTATATATATTTCTGTCAACTGCTCAGTAGACTGCCCTACTCTGAAAGGAAGAAAATGAGCAACCTTCGTGAGCCGATCTACGATTACCCAAACTGCGTTTTGACCGGTCGGAGATCTAGGTAAACCGGTCACAAAGTCCATCGTGATGTGCTCCCACTTCCACTCCGGAATAGGAAACGGCTGTAGCAATCCTGTTGGTCTCTGCTGCTCTTCACTTGCTGACATACCAAACATCAGGATACAAACCTCACTATCTCCCTCTTCATGCCATTCTACCAAAAGTGTTGCTTTATATCTTGGTACATCTTTATGCCTCCGGGATGAATAAAGTAAGAAGAACTATGAGCCTCTGACATAACTTCCTGTCGAAGGCCTCCACCTGGTACACAAAGACGGTTTTTGAACCTAAGCGTACCATCCTCATGGATTACTAACTCCTTCATGAGACCTGACTCACACTCCGATCGAAGCTTCTGGATCTGCAGATCCTCTGCTTGTGCTGCTCTGATCCTCTATACTAAAGTAGAATGAATCTGTAAACTGGCCATAACTCCTGTATCTTGTGGCAAGATCACATCAATTCCCATTTCCTGAAGATCTTCTAAAATATGCCTCTGCGAGGTTAAAACGAATGCACCACCTCTCCTGCTCAAGGCATCTGCTACCACATTCGCCTTGCCTGGATGATACTGAAGATTTATATCAAAATCCTTCAGTAATTCCAATCATTTTCTCTGTCTCATGTTCAGGTCCCTCTGGGTGAATACATACTTTAAGCTCTTATGATCAGTGTAAATTTCCACTCGATCTCCATATAAATAATGCCTCCTTGACTTAAGTGAAAACACTACTGCTGCTAATTCCAGGTCGTGAGTCAGATAGTTCTTCTCTTGATTTCGAAGCTGTCGAGATGCATATGCTATCACCTTACCATGCTGCATCAATACACACCCAAGTCCCTTCCCGGATGTGTCACAATGCACTGTAAACCCTCTCGATCCTACTGGAAGTGTCAAGATCAGGGCTGAGATTAATCTCTTATTCAACTCTTCAAATGATGTCTGACACTCTGCTGACCAAACAAACTCTACATTCTTATGCATCGAACGCGTCAAGGGTACCAAAATCCTGGCGAAGTCTGCCACGAACCTCCTGTAGTAACCTGCCAATTCCAAAAAACTACGCACTTCTGCTACCGTCTTCGGAACTGGCCAATTCTCTACTATCTCAACCTTCTTCGGATCTACTGGCACTCCTGCTCCAGAAATAATGTGTCCCAGGAACGAAATACGATCCAACCAAAAATCACATTTACTAAGCTTTGCATAAAGTTGATGCTCCCTCAAGGTCTACAAAATTGTCCGAAGATGTTTCTCATGTTCTACTTCACTACTGGAATAGACGAGGATGTCGTCTATAAACACTACTACAAACTTATCTAAATATGGCATGAAGATGTGATTCATCAAATCCATGAACATGGCTGGGGCATTAATCAGTCCAAATGGCATCACCAGAAACTCATAATGCCCATACCGCGATCTAAATGCTGGCTTAGGTATGTCCTGCTCCCGGACCCTCACTTGATAATATCCAGATCAAAAATCGATCTTAGAGAAGACGCAGGCCTTACTCAATTGATCAAACAAGTCATCAATCTTTGGTAACGGATACTTGTTCTTCACTGTT